>JAUIRK010000704.1:0-69365 GCA_030549495.1 Nectonema munidae
GGAAAGTCCAGTTAGACTTGGACTCAGCATTCCGGGCGGGCCACGATATCCGAAAGGATGGGTGCGAACGTCACAAAACAACTTAATTAATTAATTAATTAATTAATACGATGATTCATCTCTAACCTGTATACTACGATGATTCATCTCCAACCTGTATTCTACGATGATTCATCTCCAACCTGTATTCTACGATGATTCATCTCCAATCTGTATACTACGATGATTCATCTCCAACCTGTATACTACAATGTTTCATCTCCAACCTGTATACTACGATGATTCATCTCCAACCTGTATACTACGATGATTCATCTCCAACCTGTATACTACGATGGTTTCTATTCCATGTACAAATGACTAGGGAGACAATGTTGAACTTTCTGTTCACATTTTGATAGATGTAAGATTTGATATACCTCATTCGGGGAGACGATGCTACATATGTTATTACCTATATACCTGTATACTACGATGGTTCATCTCCAACCTGTATACCGCGATGATTCATCTCCAACCTATCACTTCATATTTTGCTAGATGTAAGTTTTGATATACCTCATTCGGGGGAGGGATGTTAGATAAGTTATTACCTATATTTTTGTAATTTTTTTCATGATATTAAATAATATATTTTATCAAATAATCAAAATAAAATTCTGTAATCATAGAATTGAAAAATATTCTTAAAAAAATATGAAACTTTCTGTTCATATTTTGCTACCTCATATGATGTTACAAAAGTTATTAACTTTACTTTGCAATTTGCACGATTTTAAATATTATTTTTGTCAAATAATCAAAGAATCGAAAAATGTTCAAATCAAAAAATATTCTTTTTAAATATATCGTTGTCTCCTTACTTTTAAAATAGAAAGATAAACCAAGTCTTTAATAATTAATTTTTATCAAATTATGCACATACGAAACTAAAAGTAAGGGGAGCCAACGATATATTTAAAAAGAATAAATATTTTTTGATTTGAACATTTTTCGATTCTTTGATTATTTGACAAATATAACATTTAAAATCATGCAAATTGCAAAGTAAAGGTAATAACTTTTGTAACATCGTATTAGGTAGCAAAATATGAACAGAAAGTTACATATTTTTTGATTTTTTAAAGAATATTTTTTGATTCTTTATTACAGAATTTTATTTTGATTATTTGATAAAATATATTATTTAACACTAGAACGACCAAGCAGTCATTTTGACTGCTTTCGTTCAGTAAAATATATTTTTTCAGAAAAATTTTAAACACTACAAAAAGATATTTTTTATTTGTGTCTTTTAACGTTTTAATTTATAAATTAAAACTTTTTTCTTGATATTTCCAAAAAAAAAGTTTCTATTTGAAAAAAAAACAATAAAAGACCAAGCAGTCATTTTGACTGTTTTTGTTAAGTAATAATAATTTTTTTTGAAAAATTTTAAACACTAAAACAAGATTTTGTCTATTTATGTTAAACGTTTTTATAAATTTAAACTTTTTTTTATGATATTTCTATTTTTTTTTTGAAAAAAATACAAAATAATTTTTTTCATTCACATTCAACTCCAATTTTTATTCTAGATATTTTAATAAAAATGGACAAGCTAAATTTAAACTTGGACGGTTTAGAAAGTAGTTGTGAAAGTCAATTATCATCCACGGAAGAAAATGAAAATATATTTGATATAATTTCAAAGAGAGGTCGTATTGATCCAAGTGATTCATCACTTCTATGGTCTAAAAAATGGGGTATTTTCATATTTAAAAATACAATGAGTAGAAAAAAATTTAAAGAAATACTTCGAGCTTTAAAGTTTGATATAAAGTCTACACGAATTTCTAGGCTTGTTAACAATAAACTAGCCTCAATTTCAGAAATTTTTAATATTTTCATTGAAAACTGTAAATGTGTTTATAATCGTTCTCCAAATCTTTGTTGATGAACAGTTGCTTCCTTCAAAAACCAGATGTCCTATAAGACAATATATGTCTAATAAACCAGACAAGTTTGGAATTAAATTTTGGTTATTAGTAGATGTGGACTCAAAGTTTGTTTTAAATGCCTTTATTTATACTGGTAAAGATGACGAAAGAAGAAAAGGCGAAACACTTGGTGAAAGAGTTGTTCTTCAACTGATGAAACCTTTTTTTAATCAGGGTTATAACGTTACAACAGATAATTTTTTTACATCAATTAAACTTGCTAAAACTTTGAAAGATTTGAAACAAGTATCATTGGCACGATAAAGAGTTCAAGAAAAGGAGTACCTCAAGCATGCAAAGACTTAGTTTTTGATAAAACTGCAAGTATTTCCACCATAAAAGTTTTTAAAGAAAAACAAATTCATTGTACATTAACTTCTTTAAAAGTTAAAAAGAACAAATGTGTCAACATACTTAGTACTTTTCACGAAAGTGTATCCATCGACTCAAATGATAAGCCTGAAACAATAAACTTTTACAATAATACAAAGTACGGTGTTGACATTTTTGATAAAATGGCGAAACAATACAGTGTTAAAGCTGGGTCTAGGAGATGGCCTGTGCATGTTTTCTGTAATATGCTCGATATAGCTGCAATTAATGCTTGGGTGATATATAAAGATGTTCTTAATTCGAAAATAACAAGGAAAAAATACATACAAGGCTTAGCAACAGAACTTACAAAAAATATGATAAAAGAAAGTGATGAAGAAATAGAAGAAGACAGAGAAGAAATAGAAGAAGACAGAGAAGAAACAAAAGAAGAAAGAAAGCAATGTCAAATAAAATTATGTAAAAATAATAAAACCAAAGATAAATGTATTAGATGCAAAAAATATGGTGGCAAGTGTACTGGAAGTGTGATTAAAAGAAATATATGTAAAAAGTGTCAAAAATAAACTTTTAAACTTAAAAATTTGTTATAATTATAAAATATATTTTCTAAAATTATCATATGTATTTTAATTCAGGAAAAAACTTGGCAATATTCAAGCAGTCAAAAAGACTGCTTGGTCCTTCTAGGTGGGAAAAAATTTTGGTCTTTCTAGTGTTAATATCGTGAAAAAGTTACAAAAATATAGGTAATAACTTATCTAACATCCCTTCCCCGAATGAGGTATATCAAATCTTACATCTAGCAAAATATGAAGTGATAGGTTGGAGATGAATCATCGCGGTATACAGGTTGGAGATGAACCATCGTAGTATACAGGTATATAGGTAATAACTTATGTAGCATCGTCTCCCCAATGAGGTATATCAAATCTTACATCTACCAAAATGTGAACAGAAAGTTGAACATTGTCTCCCTAGTCATTTGTACATGGAATAGAAACCATCGTAGTATACATGTTGGAGATGAATCATCCTAGTATACAGGAATCATCGTAATATACAGGTTGGAGATATTATATATTTAAATGTGTAAATCGTAAAATATACTTAAAAAAATATACTTAAAATAAAAATTTTCAAAAAATATTTCACATACATATTGAAAGCCACATTTCAAGAATTCTACCTAAAAGTTAAAAACACTTAACTTTGAAATTGCAGTTTTATTTCATAAAAACTATATGATTGGTTGAAATATTTATGTAATACATACTACTACTACTACTACTACTACTACTACTACTACTACTACTCGTGTCCAGACATTTGGCCGAAAGACAATTGGCCGACAGACATCTGACCGAATGGACATTTACTGACGTACATTTGGCCGAACAGACATTTGATCGAACCGACATTTCACCAAAGGGACATTTGTCAGAACAGACATTTGACCTAACGGACATTTGATCGAATAAACATTTAGAATAGATTTAAGAATTTAGAATAAACATTTAGTAAAGTTAAAATATTGTTAGAGTTAGTTTTAGTATAGTTAGAATATTGTTAGTCTTAGAGTTGGTGTTAGTACAGTTAGAATATTGTTAGAGTTAGTTTTAATATAGTTAGAATATTGTTAGTCTTCGAGTTGGTGTTAGTATAGTTAGAATATTGTTTTAACTTTTGTGTTAGCATAGTTACAATAATAGTTAGTGTTAGTATAATTAGAATGTTGTTAGTTTTAGAGTTAGATTTAGCATAGTTAGAATATTGTTAGTTTTAGAGTTAGGTTTACCATAGTTAGAATATTGTTAGTCTTAGAGTCGATGTTAGTATAGTATAGCATATTTTCAAATCCAACCATAAATTGGAATATTGTGGGTCAGTAATTAATTAGACCCTTATAATCTACAAAAATATAGCAAATTAGTACTGAGTGAGTAAGAGTGATTGATTACATAGATGCTTAATACTCGAAGAACGAAGGTCCGAATACACTTATCGTGAAACTTGTGCTCTGTAGACGAATACATTTCATTTGTGGCACGTAAGGATATACAAAATTGTGTTATAAATAGCGTAAGATAACATACGCATCTTTACCGTGTCCGAAGGCCGAAAGATCAATTGTCTGTTCTGTTCTGTTTGGCCAATTGTCTGTTCTGTCAAATGTCCTTTCAGTGAAATGTCTCTTCGGCCAAATGTACGTGGGCTAAATGTCTATTCGGCCAAATGTCTGTCGGCCAATTGTCTTTCGGCTAAATGTCCGGGTACCACTACTACTAGTACTAATACGATTTTTTGAAAATTTTTACTTGTATGATTTGCAGAAAGAATTAAACTGTTTTTCAATAATTCTTTTTCATGATATATATATCATTAGAAAGCTAATCGTTTGCTACATACTCTAGAATAATTTATTTTTAACTTGTAAAAGAGGACAAATTTTTATAAGAAATTTATTGGAACAAAGAATTTTTCAAAAATTCGAATATCGAATTTTTGAAAAATTCTTTGTTCCAATAAATTTCTTATAAAAATTTGTCCCCTTTTACAAGCTAAAACTTCAATGGAACAGTCTGTGCCGAATTTAATTTATTTTTGCAAAAGTTTTAAATAATATTAATAAATGGACTTTATTTCGAAAATTTGGTCTAAATTTTAAAAAAAAAAACTGACCACCTTTTGAGTGGAATAATGTGAAGATTTAAAGAATAATTTTTAATGAAAATGGTATAATTAGAAAGGTATACTCTTTGTGGTTAACATAGGCTAGGTTATACAAATAAATATATTTTTATTTTTCCAAAATCTGCTTTTATGTGAGGTCAGTAAACTTTTATCTAGTTTGAAAAAATACGAATAATAATTAACGTGATGAGTATATATACTATTTTTTCAATATTTTATATTCACAAAGGTAGAATATGGTTTTTTACATTTTAAAACGTCATAGTTAAAGAAAGCTGTCGAAAATAAATATATATTTTTTACTTTTTATGGGTCAGTATAATGTTTTTCTAATAAATTTAAAATTATTTTTCAAGTAAAAAATGTCGATCGAATGTACAAGTTTTGAAGCTATACTCTTTCTGTGTAAAATAGGCTAGGTTTTACAAATAAATATATTTTTATTTTTCCAAAATGTGCTTTTATGTGAGGTCAGTCAACATTTATCCAGTTTCAAAAAATACCAATCATCAACGTGATGAGTTTATATATTATTTTTCAATATTTTATATTCACAAAGGTAGAATATGGTTTTTTACATTTTAAAATATCATAGTTAAAGAAAACTGTCGAAAATTAATATATATTTTTTACTTTTAATGGGTCAGTAGCAGGCCCGTCGCCAGGACACTTGTCCAGGGGGGGGGGCACGCATAAAAATTTGGGGGACCAATTTAGTTATTAAGGGAGTGAAAAAATACGTAACGTCCGCTTCAACAGCTATGCTCACTCACAGACGAACAGTTGACAGGTGGACGAAACCGAAGATATCAGAATAAACCCCAAAGCATGTTACTAGTAATTTTAATCTAATCAGTAAAATTGTAAAAACAAACCCAGAATCTGAAAGCAACAGTTATTTATTTACAAGCTCAAAATATATAAAAAAGGAACAAGTTGCAAGATAGAACATCACTTCTTTCTAATACAGCTGAATTTTTCGATTATTTTTTGCAAAGTCTTTCAATACTTCATCAAAATCTAGAATCTTTGTGTATTCGCGCAAAAACGACAGGAGGACAAGGTTGCTTTTCCGCTGATGCGTCATGCATCGTCTATAGGATGTCAGCACTCTCGTTAGTGTGGAAAAGGATGCTTCACACACAGCGGAACTGGCACCAAAGGTAAGTGCAGCTGAGTACAGTTGGTGAACCAACGAGAATCCCGTTCGGAAGGGATACAATAACGAACAGATATCTCCCATGTCTTTGTGCATGGTGACATCAAACTCTTTGAGGATCAGATTTTTGGCCACCAAGTATTCCGCTGCAAACAAAGATGACTGTGGATATAATTTAATGAGCTCTGCAAGTTTTTGAACTTTATCAACATCAAGAAAGCCTTCGTTTTCGGGTCAGAGGTTGGAAATGGACGTGGAGAGAGCACAGTTTCGTTCCGAAAACCGTCTACTTAATTCCCCCATGCAACTGTCAAGCATTTCAACCAAAATGCGCTTCTGCATTGCTGCCTCATTCAAATCATGATCTTCAGACGTGTGTCCAACAACAGAAAGCACGACTGCATCTTTAAGTTTAGCCGAAATTTAAAAAAAAAAAGCAATAGAATGTCTTATCAAATGTATTGTTATGGTTGTTCCAACTTTTTTAATTGCTTTGTTGTAATAGTAGTTTTGAGTGCCGTTTTTTCGTGCCCCATTTGGGGGGGGGGGGGGGGCACAAGTCAGAATTGGGGGGCACGCCCCCCCCCCCCCCCCCCGTGCCCCCCCCCATGACGACGGGCCTGGTCAGTAGTATAGGTCAGTATATGTTTTTCTAATAAATTTTAAATTATTTTTGAAGTGAAAAATGTCGATCGAATGTACGAGTTTTGTTGTATAATCGTAGTCAACTTTTATTTCGAAACAATTTTTATTTTTTGATACAACCTTTCTGATTTTTAACGAAGGGCATTCATTATATTTATACCGACAGTGTACGAAGAAAAAATCACATTATTGATTCTAACACGCTTGTTATTGATTTTAGGGCATAACTAAGCGAAGAAAGATTAACACATGTTGCATTACGCGTTTGTGAGCGCAGTGAATTCTTATCTCACATACGCTTCACTACATCTTTAGCACGCGTGTGTGGTTTATTTTATCGGGCTAGTGTACGCTTAGTTTATTTGTAGTGTTCTTACATAAATTTTAGTCAAATATTAAAACGCTTATAACTTTCGCATTTCTCAACAAAATGTATCATGCGATATACCAAATTAAAGCATTTTTTATGGGCTTTCAGAATACATTACTTATATCATAAGTACTTGAGAAATATTGTTTTTATATTCCATTGGCTTCATTACCATTAATTAGCAGATGAGGGATGATATTTTTATATTTGGCAATTTTAAACTAAAGCTTGTTTCATTTTGACAAATGTTCACCTTTAATTTGTAACAATTTCCAAGACAATTATAAAACCACTCTACTATCAGAACCAAAATTTATTTTTAGATTTTTAGAAAATGATTTTAGTTTTCGATTTTTTTATAAATTAACCTTCGCTTTTTACTTATAACTTTTGAATTAGTTCTCCAAAATTTAAGTGCGGGTTTGATTTACACTTTGATTCCTCGAAAAAAATATGTTTTGGATTGCGCTTTGAAAGTTCACTGAAAATAAATGAGAAGAGAAAGTTTGTTTTACCAAATTTTTATCAATAATAATTAACCTCATAAATTTATATTCTTTTTTTCATTATAAACCACTATCCTACATAAACCTAAATTTATTTGTAGATTTTTACAAAATAATTTTAATTTTCGGTTCTCACTAACGCCCAACACAAATATTGAAGAAATATTTTTCTGTATGAAGTGCTAGGCAATCCGTCTTTATTATGTAATGAATATTCTCATAACTTGTACGGTTGAATGCGGATATACAATTTAATTTTTATCTACAATCTTTATTAAGATGGCTTCTATTCAATAGAAAGATTTTTTGAGAGATTAATAAAATGACAAAATTTCCAACTTTGATCACAAAAAATATACAGATCATTCGATTCATTTCAAACAAATTACATATTTATAATCAGCGTACCCAGCCATATAAGAATAGGTTTTTAAATTTTAATTTTTTTTAATTTTCGATTTTTCAGGCCTTTCAAGCGGTCTCAAAATTATAACTTCACATATATTCAATAAATATACAAGTATTATACATTTTTATATTTCTCTTATCATTCTGAATAACAATATTAACTTTATTTTACCATAAATATTTTGGTTCAAAATATTTTTATATATATTTGTCTTGCTAGACCTACTCTACTTAAACTCACATACACAGACACATCATTTGTATAATGCGAGATTCTTCAAAATATTAATAATATATTTGAAGAAATATTTTTTCAGTATGAAGAGTTTTTGTAAACTCTTCTCTGTTATGTAATGATATATTCTCATAACCTGTACGATTGAACGCGGGTAGACAACTTGAGTGTCATCTCCAACCTGTATACTACGATGATTCATCTCCAAACTGTATACTACAATGGTTTCTATTGATGTACAAATGACTAGAGAGACAATGTTCAACTTTCTGTTAATATTTTGCTAGATGTAAGATTTGATATACCTCATTCGGGGATACGATGTTACATAAGTTATTACCTATATTTTGCAATTTTTTTACGATATTAAATAATATATCTGCCAAATAATCAAAATATAATTCTGTAATCAAAGAATCGAAAAATATTGTCTAAAAAATCAAAAAATACAAACTTCCTGTTCCTAATTTGCTAGATGTAAGATTTGATATATCTCATACGATGTTACAAAAGTTATTACCTATATTTTTGCAATTTCCTCGATATTAAATAATATATTTGTCAAATAATAATCAATAGAAAATGCTGTAATCAAAGAATCCATAAATATTCTCTAAAAAATCAAAAATATTTATTCTTTTCAAATATATCGTTGGCTTCCGTTACTTTTAGTTTCCTATATGTATGATTTGATAAAAATTATCAGAGAGACTAAGTTTATATTTCTATTCTAAAAGTAACTAAGTAATAACTTAGTTTAAAATTTACTAAAAGTAACAAGTAAATAACAATTCCATTAGTTTTGAAACTAAAATAGAATAGAATAACATTTAAAAGCAAAAGAGTTTTTTGAAGTACCTTAAAAAACTCTTGGAAAGCCAATTGGTAACTTTATCGTTTTAATTTGTAAGGTCGAAAAATCTTTTCTAGGTAACAAGTTAACAAGTTTCATGTCAAAATAAGAGTGGTTTTTTTGGTTAAAATAATTAAAACTCACATTATTTACTGGTCTGCTCTCAAACAAAATTTCCCATTAAAAGTATAATAACATTCTCTATATTAAAAGAATAAAAAATAATGATACCTGTATCTAAGAAGATAATTATAAAAAGACAGATAGCTTTGGTGTTGAAAAGGAATTTCATTTTTATTTCAGAAGAAATGTTAGGAAAAATGAATTCACTTTCTATACACTTATTTATAGTGGTGTTTGAGTTATATGTATTTTCTCGAAGAATTAGATGAGTAAACAAACAGCTAACTCAAAAAACTTCACTTGCAAACCTCACAAATATAATATTTTGAAATGAGTAAGAATTCTTCTCACATACGCTTCATAAAATTCATGTAAAAAATGGGGTTATTTCTTCTTGTTTTAGGTACATTTTATGATAGTTTCTTCTCAAATGATTACTAAACAAATAAAAAAAGTGACGCTTTCAAAACTTTGCTTGCATATCTCGACAAAGTATACACGGCTATACTCGGCATAAGAATTTTGAAAAAGGAAAAAAGTTTTCTGTTTGCAAATCTAAACTTTTCTAGGGTCTTTTCGTTTAGACGGCCACATCAAGTAATCACCATTTCGTCTGCCTTTTATAGTTATGTTCTGGTTGCTATAATATTAAAATAACTATAATTAATTAATAGCTTAATAAATAAATATAATTGACTATAAAAGGCAGACGAAATGGTGATTACTTGATGTAGTTGTCTGAACGAAAAGACCTATTTTCTAAACCTGTCACCGGCGGGAAGAACAATAACAACCGGTATATAAAGGTGACCGCTTTAGTGAAAATATTGTTTAGAATCACTCTACCTGTCAATATTTGTTTTATATTTTTTTTTATCAAAGATTATTATCAAACTTATGTCTAATGCTCTTAAAATGATTAAATACTTTCCCCTCCATCACATGCAAATTTAAATTATAAAATTTACCTGCTTATATCATTAAAGAGAATGATTTCTTTTATTTTTTATTTGAAAAAGGTATTAAATATGTTTTAAAAGCATATCTATAGTTATTTGTTCCTTTTTAACTTTTTTTGAACAATCAGTTCTTACAAACATTGTTTTTTTGTAAAATGAGACTAACGGTAGTATTTTCGTGAATTTTTTGAATTCTTCAAAAGTTTCTTTGGTGATAAAAAGTTTGTTTCATCAGTCTAATCGCTTTGGTCGTTTCATCACTTTCAAGATCTGATTCAAAGCGATAAGATTTTCTTCCCAGTAGTCATTAGAATCATTTTGAGTAGGCAAATCTATCATCAAAGTTTGCGTCTGCATTTCTTATTTTCAGCTTTTCAGCCAGTTCCTTAAATTTTAAGATCATCATTATGGCATTTCTAAATTATTGAAGTTCATGGGTGACAATCCAACTAAAGCAAAAGATTTTGCAATAGAAGTTTTCTTCACTGTGTCCCAGTGGCGTAGCCAGAGCGAAGTACATGGGGGGGGGGGGGGGGGGGGGGGGGGCACAAGAGAGGCACAAAAAATAGGCTTATATTGAAAAATCTAAATCACCCTGATTAAGTTTTTAACCCTATCAGTGACGAGGGACTATTTTATTACCCCTCTCCCCCCCCTCCCCTCAACTAAAATTTCTCTTGTACCAAATTGACTACATCTTTTGCTACCATACTTCGTGACATTTCCTAAAATTGATAGCTGCATCTTTTGATACCATTTGCATGGCAGTTGAATGACGTTTTCATGTCTAAATCTGTCAATCGAAATCAAAAGTTAAACTTTTTCAGCAAAATTCTGATAGTATCTCTAGTTAAGCGTATAAATTAGTTTTCATAATTTTAGGTTTTCATATCACACAAATTTTTTTCACTAATTTTTTTCACTAATTTAATATATTATAGTTTTGTTTATGGTAATTGGGTATTTTCCAAATGTCTATAAATTATAATACATATATATACATATATATATTATCTTTCAATGTTCTTGCTCTTTCTTTTGCTCCCTATGCTTTTTTCCTAATCCTTTGCTCAATTCGCAAAAGGATGTTCTCCGTTGCTAACTAAATATGGTCAGCATTGATTTCACTCTCATAAATACGGGATATCTTTCTGCCTCTAAAATCCGGTTTAATTTTTTTCCTGATTTGCTATGTAAATTTGTTACCTGCACCTTTCTCTATCATTTCTTTTATCCTACATTGTATTTCTTCTCCCCTCTATTTTGTATATTCTTGTTATTTTCAACACACTTTTTTTTATATATCTGATAAAACATTTATTTTACACATAAAAAGTTATGTCAACTTTGTATAACACATAATTATACCTTCACACACATACATATTATATAAGATGAACAGATAAAAAGTCATCCTTTTTTTGTTCAATAAATTCTATTCTAATTCTAAATTCTAATTCTAATTCTAACCTTGGTTCTATATTATATACTCGTTTGAAAATTTATAAATATATACAGTTTTGAACACATAACAGTTTATAGTTTAAATTTTTTTAAAATCATGGTTAATTTTTGGGAAATGTCAATCGAAATTTTGATTGATTAGAAATATATATAATAAAATATACCTTCAAATTTTACATGAAATATATTTTTTTATATTAAATTGGGCATACTGATTTCATTTTTCGACTTATTTTTGGAATTTAGAAATTGAAAATACCTATAAGTGTGTAACAAAACTGCGGTTTACTTCTAAAAATCTGTCTCTGAAAACATTCATTCAAATTTTACATGTAACATACACATTATTATAACAAATCAACAATCGCAATTTCATTTATAAATTATTTTTGCATCTAGAATTTGAAAATGCTAATAAATGTGAAACAAATTTGCGGTTTATTTTTAAAATCTGTCTCCGAAACATTAATTAAAATTTTACATGAAATATACACGCTTTTATAAAAAATCAACAATGCCTATTTCATTTATGGATTGTTTTTGCATTTAGAATTATATTTATAAGTGTGAAACAAAGTTGCGGTTTATTTCAAAATAATTGAATTCTGCGAGAATTTTCAGCAACACTTTCATAAAGTCATCAAGATTATTGTTCCTTGTATAATTTCTCAAATATAATAAAATTATAAGATTTCGCTTTCGTTCATGGAGCATTGATGATCTTTGTTCAGACAAAATGCGCTTCAAAAAAGAAACAAACAACTAAGATAAACTCACTAGCAGATCGTCTGCCTTAATTCTTCTGCAAAGCAAAAGGGAACAATGGTCTTTTTAACATATACTCCATGTAATGTTCGAGTCTTGATTCTAACAATAGCCCAAGCCTAGGCTATATTAACATTCAGTGCTTGGCATTATGCCTAAATTTCATAAAAAACAAACAGTCGGTACCGTAGCCTAGTCTAAGATTGAAATTTACCGGTAATAACTATTAGCTTAGAGTATGCCTATAAAATGTATAAAATACCTGTATACTCACTACAGCTCATTAAAACGACCAGTGACTAAAACAAAAAGGGGAAATGGAAACAAAAAGAAAACATTCTTTGTTTACAGTCACTTTGTTATAACTACCGAAAGATTGCGAAGCAAGCGCTGTGTAACTAGCGAACAGTTTCATTATCACACATTCTTATACTATAACTCTTCAACCACTCATTTCTATTCTTTCATTTCTCTTCACACAATTCCACTATTCGTGTAACTCTATTGTACTGTTACTCTTTCTTAGATCAAAAGTTCTCAAAATATTTTTATTCAGTACCCTTCAGCATGCCAGTAAATACATACAGAAAGTTCACTGCAAAATTTAAACTTCAAGTGATCGCTGTTGCTGAAGCCAGCAACAATGTGCAAGCTGCAAAAAAACATGCCATATCAGAAAAGAATGTTCGTGATTGGAGGAAGAAAAAGGAAACTTTAAATAAAATGCCATCATACAAATGTGCCAATGGTGGAAAGAGCTGCAAGTGGCCACATCTAGAAGAAAAAGTTGAAGAATGGGTTACCAGCAATCGGAATGCTGGACTCGCAATATCACGGGGAGCTATAAAATTTTTTGCCTTGAAGGAAGCTAAGAAAATTGGAATTACCGAATTTGTTGCTAGTGCTAATTGGTGCTCCCGGTTCATGAAAAGGAATAATCTGGTTATTAGAAGGGGAACTAAAATTGCACAAAGGCAACCCAAGGAATTGGAAGAAAAGATAACTGGATTTCATAGACTTGTCATTACTTTTCGTAAGAAAAACAATTACAGTTTAAGTCACATTGGAAACATGGATGAAACTCCTATGAATTTTGATATGCCTTCAAACCTAACTGTTGATAAGGCTGGGACAAAATCTATTTTAATAAAAACAACTGGGCATGAAAAAACTCGGTTCACTGTGGTTCTGACTTGCATGGCAGATGGGGCAAAATTAAAGCCAATGGTAATTTTTAAGAGGAAGACAATGCCAAAGGAGAAATTCCCCAGTGGAGTCATCATACATTTACATCCACAGGGTTGGATGGATGAAGAAGGATGTAAGCTTTGGTTAAGAAAGGCATGGAAGATCAGGCCTGGCGCCCTATTAAGAGAAAAATCTCTTCTTGTATGGGATGGCTTTCGTTCACATTTGGTTGAGACTGTGGATAAAGCTGTAAAACAAAGCAAAACTGACATTGCAGTAATTCCTGGAGGCCTAACTAGCATATTACAGCCACTCGATGTATCTATCAACCGCCCATTTAAAGATGCGGTCAGAAAGAAATGGAATGAGTGGATGATTAACGGTGAAAAGACGTTCACTAAATGTGGTAATATGAGTCCTCCATCTTTGCCTCTCTTATGCGCCTGGATTAAAGAAGCTTGGCAAGATATCGATACAAATATAATTCTGAAATCTTTTAAGAAATGTGGTATTTCATGTGCTATGGATGGAACTGAAGATGATGCATTGTATGATGATAGCCTTGATGACGCTCTTGTAGAAACTGATAGCAGTGAAACGTATGATGACCTCTTAACAGAAGAAGAATTCAAGAAGATGTTCGCTAGCTCTGATGAGAGCAGTACATTTGAAGAATTTTAATAAATATTCAATTTTTGTAATTTTTTCTTTTCTGTATTTTTTTATTAATGTTTAATTGTTGTGAAAAAAATATTACTTTTTTGACTTCCGTTGTCGGAAAATCCAACCTAGGCTTATCCGTGACAAACTTTCCAAAACTATACCTCATGTAATGGTCGACCTCTAAATTTTAGGCCATAAAATTGGTCTTCAAATATCGAACATTACATGGGTATATACGGTATTCTTTTTAAATATATCGTTGGCTCCCCTTACTTTTAAAATTGAAAGATAAACCTAGTCTTTAATAATTAATTTTTATCAAATTATGCACATACGAAACTAAAAGTAAGGGGAGCCAACGATATATTTAAAAAGAATAAATATTAACATAATACCTGAGCCCCTAGTTCCAAAAGAGAAAATTATTTTACCACCATTGCATATAAAATTAGGCTTAATGAAACAGTTTACAAAAGCATTGCAACACAGTAAGCCTTGTTTTCAGTATCTTAAAAAGATTTTTCCTAAAATAAGCGATGCTAAGATCAAGGAAGGTATTTTTATAGGTTCTCAGATTCGTAAGCTAATTTATGATAAAAATTTTGAAATTACAATGGATCAAACTGAATTGGCAGCTTGGCAAGCTTTTAAAAGCAAAGGACTTCTAAGAAAACATGAAGATACGATGAGAGAAATAAAAGTTCAAGGACTAATTAATAGCTATAGAGATCTTGGGTGCAATATGTCACTCAAAATATATTTTCTTCATTCTCACCTATCTTTTTTCCAAGAAATACCGCAGATGTAAGTGATGAGCATTGAGAAAGATTCCATCAAGACATTGCTTTAATAGAAAGTAGGTACAAGGGAAAGTGGACTCCTGCTATGCTCGCGGACTTTTGCTAGAACGTTAAACGTGATACACCTGAAACATCTTACAAAAGAAAAAACAAATATAAGAAACAAATTTAGTATATTTTTTTCAAATAAATATAATTTAGGATATATTCGAAATAAGTAAAAATCAATTAATTATTATTATTATCAAATTAACGATTTACAAAGAAATGTGACGTGATATACACATTTTATTATTAAATTCATATTCAGTGGATCAAACTTGATAATAAAAAGCATAAGAGATCGTTTTTTTCAACACTAAAATTTGTTGTACAGTGTAATTAACGTGATGAGTTTATATATTATTTTTTCAATATCTCGAAAATTAATATTTATTTTTTACTTTTTATGGGTCAGTAGTATAGGTCAGTATAATGTTTTTCTAATAAATTTTAAATTATTTTTCAAGTGAAAAATGTCGATTGAATGTACGAGTTTTGTTGGATAATCATAGTCTACTTTTATTTAGTTTAGATACAACCTTTCTAATTTTTAACGAAGGGCATTCGTTATATTTATACCGACAGTGTGCGAAGAATAAATCACATTATTGATTGATTTTAGAGCATAACTATGCGAAGAAAGAACACATGTTGCATTACGCGTTTGTGAGCGCAGTGAATTCTTATCTCTACGCTTCACCACATATTTAGCACGCGTGTGTGATTTATTTTATCGAGCTAGTGTACGCTTGGTTTATTTGTAGTGTTCCTAGCTTAAATCTTAGTCAAATATTGAAACGCTTATAACTTTCAGATTTTTAAACAAAATGCATCATGCGATATACCAAAAAGCATTTTTATGGGCTTTCAGAATACATTACTTATATCATAAGTACTTGAGAAATACCATTTTACTGTTTTTATATTACATTGGCTTCATACCATTAATTAGCAGATAAGGGATGCCAACTGTATTCTCCAAAAAATCATCTCCAACCTGTATACTACGATGATTCATCTCCAACCTGTATACTACGATGATTCATCTCCAACCTGTATACTACGATGATTCATCTCCAACCTGTATACTACGATGATTCATCTCCAATCTGTATACTACGATGATTCATCTCCAACCTGTATACTACGATGATTCATCTCCAACCTGTATACTACGATGGTTCATCTCCAACCTGTATACCGCGATAATTCATCTCCAACCTATCAGTTCATATTTTGCTAGATGTAAGATTTGATATACCTCATTCGGGGAGAGGAGGTTAGATAAGTTATTAATTTTTTCACGATATTATTAATATATTTTATCAAATAATCAAAATAAAATTCTGTAATTAAAGAATCGAAAAATATTTAAAAAATCAAAAAATATCAAATTTTCTGTTCATATTTTGCTACCTCATACGATGTTACAAAAGTTATTACCTATACTTTGCAATTTGCACGATTTTAAATATTATATTTGTCAAATAATCAAAATAAAATTTTGTAATCAAAGAATCGAAAAATATTCTTTAAAAAATCAAAAAATATCAAACTTTCTGTTCATATTTTGCTACCTCATACAATGTTTCAAAAGTTATTACCTATACTTTGCAATTTGCACGATTTTAAATATTATATTTGTCGAATAATCAAAGAATCGAAAAATGTTCAAATGAAAAAATATTTATTCTTTTTAAATATATCGTTGGCTCCCCTTACTTTTAAAATTGAAAGATAAACCTAGTCTTTAATAATTAATTTTTATCAAATTATGCACATACGAAACTAAAAGTAAGGGGAGCCAACGATATATTTAAAAAGAATAAATATTTTTTTCTTGACAAAAATATTGCCACCTTTGGATATATACTTCGAAGAATATTTTTTTATTTTCCCCATCATTTGTTCGAAAGAATATCCTTTTAAAGATTTTCATTTAAATTTATGCAGAAAATTTAATTTTTTTTAATCTTTTACCTTTCGAAGTTATCATTTCTCAACTTAATAAAAAGAATCAAGCTTTTTATGTTGACTTTTTCACGAAAATAAGTTCTATTAAGGTACCAAATTTTAAAACTTTAACACAAAATTTGATTTTCAGAAGAATTTTTGAAACTAGATTTCCAATTTTTCAAAAAATTGGAAATCCACTTTTCTGATTGCATTATGGGATGCATTTTTGTCCACTTTTCCGTATAAAGCCATTACCAAATTTATGTAAAAATGAGTTTTCAACAATTTTTAATACACTTTCAAAAGAATTTTTCTTTTTCAAACGATGCCTATCTTTAAGACAGTTTACTTCATTGATGTATAAAATGTTTTTAGAATACAAAAATAAATATTCTGTAAAATTTAGTTATTATTTGTTGCGGGTATTATTAAAAAACCTTACAATTAAAAATGCGAGCTGATCATTATTGCCTAAACTTAATTCAAAGGTTTTCAAATAAATTTTGTTAATCATGTTGTATATGATTGGGTACTTTGGTCGACACTTTAAAATTTCTTCATAAGGGCAGAATCTTTCATTAGGGCGGGAGACACTGTCCTATTTTTTGAACAGCTGGTTAAGTTTAACAATTTTTAAGATAAAATACAAACTTTCTAATAAAGTTTTCTAATTAAAAACATGCTCTGTCTTAAATAAAAATGGCTTTCCTTATAGATTTATTGAAAATAATGAAAATTTAAAAAAAAAACGAAAAATAGTACACTAAATAATTGTGTAAGAGAACACAAAAAATAAAAATTGAAGAGTTTTCAGAGCTTCGAAGACTTTTACAGAGTTCTTATTTGACTAAACACAATTCATCTTGATAAATAAAAATCGGAAAAAAAATTAAAGCGATTCATGAAATTGATGAAAAAATTAATCATAAGTTCCAAACCTAAATACTTTTTAACTTTCTACATTCATCGATTTCTTGTTACTTGCAATATTAAAAACTTTTTATTATCTTACCAGAATAAATGAATACAGGAATATTGAATTAGAAAAAAATTTAAAAAGTGAAATCAGATAATTTTCTATATTTCTTATCATTTTTCACAAAATTTTGACTACACTGAAATAAGAAAGAGACATTATATAAAACTGTTTTTAGATAAAATACTTTCAGAATAATTATTCATCATTAATTTTGTTAAAAGTTAAGTAAGGTAACAAATACGAATATGGTAAAAAAAAGTTGTTTTGAGAGTTGATTTTGAAATTACTTGAGCTTCATTTATTATAAAATCTTAAAAAAATATTTAATATGAACTTATAATAAAGAATTAAGGAAAAAAGTTAAATTTCCTACCGATAAAGCAGAAGTGAGCCTTGAAAAAAGTTTACAGAAAAGCAAAGATTGACCGTCAAAAAAGGTTGAATGAACTTATGAAAAAAAAAGTAAAAAATTTAAGTTCCTTACACAGAAAGCAAAGGTCAACCCAGTGGCGTAGCCAAAAAATAGAAGTTGGGGGGCATGCAAGGAATTTTGGGGGGCAAGCATATTGGAAATAAACTTATTTGGGGGGGGAGGGGGGGGCAGAAAAGGTATATGGGGGGGGGGGGGGGGGGGCATTGTCCCCTTGCCCCCCCCCTCTGGCTACGCCCCTGACAATCTTAAAAAATTTTTTTTTCTTTAAGATTAATATTAGAAACAATGCCTTTTTTCAACTCGATAATATTTGCTTTGTTAGGCTTGACAATGTTAGTTTTGAAGTTAATAGAATTAAGTATATGATGAACACTTTCAGCCTGTCCCTCTCTCTTACTAACTATATTGGAATAAGTTTTGACACATTTATCTGGTTTTTCCAGTACTTTATAATTCGATAATAATAAAGACATTTTGTCTATAAAAACATCTTTCACATCTGATAAGATATCCTTAACAATACTCGCCATATCATTATTAACTTTCCCTATTTTGTTTAAATAATGACCCTCTATATTTTTTAAGGCTGTAACCAAATCACTATTATGAATAGCATCATTCGGCTTAGCACGTTTAGCAGTTGGACAAACTACGATACAAATAAAATTAAAGTAAAGGTAGCTTACTAACACAATGAAAAAGGAATGTAAAAAAATAAAATGAGTTAATAACTATTAAAAGGTTATCAGGAAAATCAATCAATTGAGCAATTTTTTTCAATCTTTTGTTAATTTTTATTTTCAAGGTACATGGGGGAGGGGGACACACCAAGGTACATGAGGGGGCACAGCCCCAGCTTAGCTACGCCTCTGGTGTGTCCTAAGCTCAAATTATCCAGTGAAACATTGGAAAAGAGTGATCTGGTGACAAAGTCCTTCAGCTTATTTGCAGGGATGATTTTAACAAGAGAAGTAATCATTACTTTTCGATAACGAGCTTTAAATCATCTGATTATACTGGCCATGTGGTGGAAGTTGAGAGGTAGTCTTTGTTTGTAGAAACTTAAGTGCGGAAAACTAAATGAGGTTTAAATAGAATTTTACTTTACCTATAACCAATGAATGGTTTAAGTTTTTCATCTGTTAAACTACATACAGCATTAACTTTTTTTTTTGCTTTTTTCCACCTTTACAGTACCTATTACCTTAGGCTGAAAATGTTTTTTCTTGTAGAACCCCAAGAATTAATCATCACAGTTAAATATATATTGAGTGAGTAGTTTATGATATTTTCAAGGAAACGCTTTTTAAAGTTGGTAGCCATCAGTGTATCCACGCTATTATTTTTCCCACAGACTTTATATGCATTTGAAAATGGGAGTGCCATCTCCAACCATTCATTTCTTGATTTGAATTTAGCTAATTTGAGTTTAGTTGCGAAATTAATTGCTTTTTTATATAATAATAGGTCCAGTGATAGGTATATATTTCCACGGGCAGTGCTAATCTACATCATTTACCATCAAAAATGTACAGTTTCTTGTATTAAATCTTCGTTTATTTAAAGTTGGATTCGTTTCATACTGCTCTTAGTAAAAGTTTTTTACGAGGTATATACAGATGCATATGAAATGATAATGTTCCTCGCTTGCCTTCTATATGTAAAATATATATAGCCATCATATTGTAGTAGCTCTTTTAGTAGCATTATTTGTAAATAGTCTATTTACAGGATTCTCAAAGCGAGAAACAAGGTAAACTTGCAATAACAACTAGTCTTATCATCCTCACCTAAGAAGAGAATAAAAAACAGGTAGTTTTGATGTTGAAAAAGATTTCCGTTTTTATTTCAGAATAAATGTTAGGAAAAATGAATTCACTTTGTATACACTTGTTGATAGTGGTGTTTGAGTTGAATGTATTTTCTCGAAGAAGTAGATGAGTAAACAAACAGCTAACTCAGAAAACCTCGCTTCCATACCTCACAAATATAATATTTTGAAATGAGTAAGAATGCATCTTCTTACTTCTCACATACGCTTCACAAAATTCAAGTAAAAAATGGGGTTATTTCTTCTTTTTAAGTTTTAGGTACATTTTATGATAGTTTCTTCTCAAATGATTACTAAACAAATAAAAAAAGTGACGCTTTCAAAACTTTGCTTGCATATCTCGACAAAGTATATACGGTTATACTCGGCATTAGAATTTTTAAAAAAGGAAACAATTTTTCTGTTTGCAAATCTTTTGAGTATGTACAAGGAATTTTTATGCAACGACGACACTATAGCTCAAAATTTAACAGCTTTTTAACTTTTTACACTTTAAATGGGTAAAAAAACAATGACTTAGTATTTTAAGTTATTTTGCGATTAAAATTTTTTGAATCATACGAATTATGAAAAGACTTATATTGAAGGTGTTCAAGTTGTTAAAATTTTATATGGAGGAGGAAACATTTTTTAATTTGTTCCAACTGTCAGTATTTCTTGTTCAATGAATTATAACCACTTTTGCTATTAATTATATAAAAATCATTTAAGTTTGAATTTTTTAAACCAAGTAAAATTTACTTTTATTTGAAATGTGTGTTCACAAAAAAAGAAAATAAATATACGAGTAAAGATGATTCAAAAGGAAAAATTGAAAATAATAATTCTTAAATTAATTGTGTTTTTCTCTTAATGAAATAAAAATTTTTAAGATATTTTTGTTTTTTTCTTTATGACTCTGGTTGTAACCCATTCACTAGAAATTTTTTTTTAAATAATATAAAAACTAAAATATTTTCTGAAAATGATATTTATACAAATAAATAACTTAGCCATTCAATTTTAAAATATAAATGTTTATAGTTTACTCAAGTTTAATCTTTGTGGCACAGAAGAAAACCATAAAAAATTTGTATTCATTTATTTATTCATTAATATAGAAAATTACGTTAATGTTTTTATATGAATATTGTACTGAGTATAGTAATAAATGGGGTGACAGCAAGATAAGTACACTCAAGTCTCATAGCAAAGATATAAAGGCCAGGAATAAACAATATTATTATTCTAAGCCAATAGGAGTCAAAATTTTCAGGACAACTACATAAATGATATTCTCCGAACTACATTAAATTGTGTTAGCCGAAACAGGAGAAATTTGGAAATTTTAGGATAGAAAAAACATGAAATTTAAAAAATTGCAATAATAACATTGGCTAAGATATTTCAATTTATACATTTACTGTCAAAAGAGCAAGTAAAGATTATTAATATTCATGTGTTCTTCTATTAGTCTCCAGGAGCGAAAATACTTAGCTATGCTTGCCCTAGTTCATATTGAAAGATGGTTGACAAGTTCAATTTACATGAT
Source organism: Nectonema munidae (assembly GCA_030549495.1). Classification (NCBI taxonomy): domain Eukaryota; kingdom Metazoa; phylum Nematomorpha; class Nectonematoida; family Nectonematidae; genus Nectonema; species Nectonema munidae. Next base: position 21,917 of record JAUIRK010000704.1, read on the forward strand.
TTCAATTTCCAAAAATTTTTATATTGAAAGTGTAAAATCATTTCAAGGGCCACGCTATTTCAATATTTATAATGGGTTTTACATAAAAAAATTATTATTTTTTTCTTTTCAAATGTAAAGTGGGTAATTTTCATTGAGAAGGCCCTTAGACTTGGGGATACTCTTAATCATTGACCCTGGACAAAAGTTCATGTTTTATCTTTAGAGAAATTTTAAATACCATTTGAAAAGCTGTCAGCAGATTATACCATCACATCGCAATTTTATGTTTTACTTTGTGTGTTATTATGGGTTAACTTGTAAAATAGGGGTTATTAAAAATAATGTGATTTATGAGATATTCATTCATAACTTTTATCCGATTGTAGAAAGTGCAACATTACATACACCCCACAGAGACAATTTTATTACATCATCATGGCTCCATTTGTTTCTTTATGAGGCGCTCAAGGCGACAAAAAAAATTATAATTCAAAAGAGTGACAAATCAAAAAAGAGACAACAATTGCAAAAATTAAAAGAGTGAGTGACATGATAAATGAATGCCAAAGTTAGCAAATCTCAAAAGAGTGACAATACAAAACATTTATACGCCGTAAAACAGGGGTGGGCAAACTTTTCAGTGTGAGGGCCGCATTTATAAAATCCGATTTTTCGAAGGGCCGCATCTAAGAAAGCACATTTTTCAAAGAAAACGTGAGCAGAGCAAATCAAACTGTCCTTCCATTGCCTTGTAATGAGCAAATCGTCTGATAAATTCGCGTTGTAAATCGATCAACTGAGAACTGTATTTGTCTGACAATGTTGATGTGACAGTTTGGGCTTTCAAATGAGAAAAATGAACAAGAATTTTCTCCTTTAGCTGCTTGGCAAAAAGTTTGAGCTTCAGTTGAAAGGATTTTACCTCCCGGTACAATTCATGAGCAAATACACCTTTACCTTGTAGTTGTGTTTTGAGCTCAATTAGCTTTTGCATCATGTCCAAAACAAATGCAAAATCACAAACCCATTCTCCACTCTTCATTTCCTTTGAAAAGGCACAAGAAATGCCTTTTATATCCTAAAATAAGAGAATCTCTGCTTTGAGGTCCCATACACTCTTAAGCACTCTTCCTATACTTAACGAGAGGACATTTGCGTGGTAAAGCACATCAGTATAATCTGCCTGAATATGTTCAAAAAATTTCTGAATTGCCTGTGATTCAATTCCTTCGCTCTTATTAAATTCACTGTACTCACCACTGGATTCATAATATGTTTGAATTTTGAACAAGACTTACAGAGGCTTTCTTGATGTAGGATGCATTGGAAAAAGAGTGCATTGTTGTTATGGTCTTATGCAAAACACGCATTCTTTCACATTCCCTCAACAACAATGTTAAAAGTCACTTTCTCTACAATGGCCTATGCAAATAAGTAAATATTTGCATAGGTTCCTATTCTTTCAGTGGAACACTGTTTTATGCGAAAGGCTCTTCATTTGCATACCTATTTTACAAGATAATATATCGATAGTATAAATAGGTGCAGATTTTCTTATATAGCATCACTTCTTTCTTCCTTTCCTCAATAAATTGTTTTCTTTACCATTTTGCTCTGTAAAAACATAACAATTGTGCAGTGGAAATTCTTCTTTCTTTTCCACTAGTATGGTGTCCTTTACACTTTTGAAATTTTGATATGAACATTTTTAGTAAAATAGAAAGTTAGCGTGTACCTCTCAGCTCAAAAGTTAAAGGTCAGGGGTTTGATCCCCAAGGCTCCCAACTCTTAAAGACAAATTCACAAAAACTGTGATTAACCATCTTAAGCATAATGCGAGCATTAGCCTTACGGCTGAAAGTGCTTTGATATCTCCAACCAACTGTCAAATGGGTTGCGCCAAACTATAACATACTAACTTTAGAGTAAAGACAAGAAGAAGAAGAAGAATTTATTTTTATCAAACAACGACAATTTATTTGTACAGTAAAACTGTGATATTGACAGGTAAAAAAGAAACTGATCTTAGGTGATTATATAAAAAAACCTAGTTTGGATAAAACTGCTTTAAGTTATAGCTTTTTTATTAAACACCATGAATTTAGTTTTGCAAATATTCGGCCTTAGATGATTATTTTCAAACCAATTATTAACATTTTTCAATTCTTGGAAGGGATGTCACACTCAAATCAAATCTAGTGTTATGTCATCTACATATATGTACATGTCAAAACAGGGATTTATATATATATATATCATTCAGGTATATAATGAATAATAAAGGACCTATCACCGAACCCTGGGGTACACCCAGGCCTGAGCTAGATATAATTTCCGAGAAGTAATTATTAGCATGAACATATTGATGACGATCACCTAAAAAAAGTATGAAGTCACAAGAGCTTCTGGTAAAACCGATTCTCGCTAGTTTTTGAATCATAACATAAAGGCTAATTGTGTCAAATGCTGACTTGAGATACAAAAAGATAGATAAGGAGTTCCAGTCAGAATTTTTATCAAGCAAATTATTAAGAAAGATCGAGTGGAGAGACTCCAGGGGTGTCCAACACGCGGCCCGCAAGGCAAATTTCTGCAGCCCTCTAAGAAAATGAGATAAGGTTGATGTTAAATTATATAGATATTAGTTTATAAAAATTTCAACAAATTTGTTATAAAAACTTTAAGTTTCTATCAAAATATAGATAACTCTTTCAATTAACTACTCATTTTATGTTTAATTTTCATAAAAATTGTGATAATCAGTAATCAGGATAAAAAAGTTTCAGATAAATATTTTATAAAAAAATTATTGTTATTTTTTTAAATAGGTGCGGCCCGACCGTGTCCAATAACTATTCTAAATGGCCCACTGCTTGTTTTAGTTGGACATCCCTGCTCTATGTTGTACAACTTGCAATATATATTGATAAAATAAGTTATTGTACTCTAAATAAAAATAAATTCTTTTATAGATAACTTTTTCAAATATTTTAGAAAAAATTGGCAGTATTGCAACTTACCTATAATTTGCAATATCATCTGTTACCTTTTTTGTGTATAGGTCTTGCTTATTTTCCAGCATTTAAGATAATAGCTTTGTGTGATACAGGCATTAAACAAACTAAAAAGAGGCAAGCATATATGAGGTGAAAGTTTTTTGATAACATTGGTTGACATGGAATAATGATCGCAAACATCGCTAGATCGTATTTCATTAATAGCATTCAAAACAAGATAGAGAGTTTTTTCACATTATCACTTGAAAATTAGTTTTTTCAAGAGATCCTTTTATAAAATTAAATTTCATAATCAAAATTTTGAAAATTCCTATATATATTTCTGATAATTAAAGATTTGTTATTATTATTAGAGCTAAGTTATAATGGCTCATCATGCCTAAATTTTTTTGACATATGCGACACTTATGATCCACTTCTTTTGAGTTAAGAAATAGCCCATGAAATTTTTTTATGTTTGATGAAGGAAAACATTTGGAAAATTATTCATTTCTTTTAACCCTATTAGTGCTGCCCCCTTCACTAAAAAATTAATTGTAGAAAATTGGCTGAATCATATCCCTTCAAATTTTGTGACTTTTCCTAAAATCGCTAGCTGCATCTTTTGAAACCATTTTTATGGTAGTTGAATGACCCCTTCATGTCCAAAACTGTCAATCAAATTCAAAAATTAAAATTTTTCAGCAAAATTTCGACATTATCTGTACTTAAGCTTATAACTTAGGATCTATATTATATAATACCCTGAAAATTTATAATTATATACAGTTTGGAATGCATAACACTTTATATATTTAATTTTTTCAATAATCATGGCTACTTTTTAGAAAATGTCAATCAAAATTTTGATTGATCAAAAATATATCTAATTAAATATACGTTCAAATTTAACATAAAATATATGTTTTTATACTAAATCGATCATGCTGTTTTCATTTCTGGACTCATTTTTTACATTTAGGATTTGAAAATACCTATAAGTATTAATCAAATTTGCGGTTTACTTATGAAAATTATCTCCAAAAACATTCATTCAAATTTTACAATGAAATATATGTGTTATACTAAATCGGCCATGCTGGTTTCATTTCTGGATTCATTTTTTACGTTTAGGATGTGAAAATACCTATAAGTCAGGGGCGCACATCCGGGGCGCACATCCGGGCGACCCCCCCCCCCCCCCCCCCCCCCCCCCCCCCCCAATGTGTTTTCAGGGGGAGGGGGGCAAAAATGACCTTCCCCCCCCCCCCCCCCCCCCCCCCCCCCCCCCCCCCAATATTTTTTTATAAGTAAGAGTTGCTGCTTGTTTATAAAACATGTATGCAGACTTTCGAATCAATCAAACATCATGCCAAGCTGTTCTGAAATTCCTATCGAACATATTTTACAGACGATGCGTTAGAGCTATATAATAATAATCCATTGCTTCAATATGCACACAATAAGTAAGCAATGTTTATCACAGTGTCTCCTCTTTATAATATTTTTGAGCAAACACATGTTGATGATCCACTAGATTTTCTCATCTTCTGTCACAGTGATTCTATTTCTCTTTCTGTCTTCTCTGTTTTTCTCCTCCGCTTTCTCTGCTAAAACTCAATCATTCACTCAAGTTCTCATTCAAGCTCTCTTCTCTTGTTAAGCTCTCTTCTCTCCAGTGACGTAGCTAGGCTGGGGCATGAGGGGCCGTGCTCACACTCCTATGTACCGCATGGTACCCCCATGCATCTTATGCGATATCAGTTTTTGAAAATTTCTCCAATGAAAGGGTCAAGAAAGTATAAATAATTTTGCGCAAGTTTTTTGTTTTTAAATGGTGCCCCTTCTAACAACTTTTTTTTGGCTACACCACTGCTTCTGTCTAATTTGCATTTAGAGTTAAATTAAAATAGTTTTCAATCGTTACGATTTTATATCAATGAATATTGTTAGACTCGCGCTAAGAATTTTTTTCAACAAAAGTCACAACTTTATCACTACGTTTGCTACATTTTATAACATTTGAAAAATATTTAAAAAAACGCAATGATTTTCTTTTCTCGTATACTAGTTTGGTCCTCTGACATTTCGTTCCATTATTTTCATAAGACAGTTCGTCCCATTATTTTCATAAGACAGTTCGTCCCATTATTTTCATAAGACAGTTCGTCCCATGGAAAATTCGCCGCATTATTTTCATAAGACATTTTGTTTCATGGACAATTCGCCCCGTTATTTTCATAAGACATTTTGTCTCATGGACAATTCTAAAAAATTAAGAGATAAATTGATTGATTTGAAATAATTTAATAGAGATAAAATAAACAAGAATATAAAATTTTTTAATAATTTTACACATATAATAAGCAAAGATGGATGAAACAAATAGCCTATGAGACAATTTGTCCAAGGGGCAAATTGTCTATGTGGCGAAATGTCTGTCGACCTTTAGTTTAAATAATTTTTTAATCATAAGGGTTAGCTACTTAAAGGTTGGCTTTTGCTGCTTATAAAAACTTGAAAATATCCAATAAACTAATTCTTTATGCCTCCAATTATTTTGAAATTATTCTGAGAACAGACGGTTCCATTTTAAAATAGCGAAAATAGCTTTATTAGTTTATCTTGTTTCCTTTCTCTCTTATGTTAATTATGTAGCAAATTTTCCAATTTTGAGTAAAAGGTAAGGTGCAGCGAGTGTATTTTCATTGACAAGGCACTGATGTACAGCTTATGTCAAACTGAACAAATTCGTATCGATGAGGAATCGAGTCCAGAGGCTTCCGTGCTGAGTCCATCATCTCAACTAACCTGCCATGCAACCCATAGAGTATGCTGTAGGGGATACGTCAAATTAGTTTTCAAAAAACGTAAGTTATGCTCTAAAATTTTTTTAGGTTTTTTGTAGCTCTATAAATTTTTCTGATAGACTTTTTTTCCTTAAAATTTATTATAAAAGGCAAATCATTGCAAAATGTTAAACGTTATTTTACTTTTTGTAGCTTGTATCAATTTAGCTTTTAAACGATTTTTGAATGATGCTGAGTAAAATGAAATAATGCGAAATAATGAATCAATCACATTTAACACCGCAGGGTGTCTACTGTCTAGTAGACTCTTTGCCTTTAGACTACATTCACTCATATAAAACTATCCAACCTTCAGTTATTTGTTTTCTCTATGAATCAAATATTCTTCCATCAATTCCTGTAATGTGCCTGGTAGACTACTTCATTTTTCAAATGGAAAGCCTATTCCACCCCCTAACAATTTTGGATTTTTTTAAACTAGTGTATATTCGATGGTCGTAGGTAAAAATGCCCCTAATTAAAGTAGGAAAAAATGCCCCCTAATTTTTGATTTTCAGGATTTTTTTAATTATATAAATATTTTTATTTGGTAACGTTTTGAAAGGCTTTTCTAAAATTTCTTAATCTAAAGGTTTTTTTCTTTATAGTTCTTGAAAACAATAGCAAATGTGCAGATTTGTGGGAATGTGTTCTTAAAATCAGTTAAAATACAAATTATATTTAGAAAGTGTTCTGATACACACAAAGTCCAAAAATATTTGCTGTTTTATAAATTTTTTTTGTATTTAAAAAATTGTCGTATGCTGAGTTTTTTAGTTTACTTTAATTTAATTTTAAATGTTTTAGATGAAAAGTTAACTTTTTTTTTTACAAAAAATCTTTATTTGACATATCTTTTTAAAAAAATTTTTTTTTAATTTTAATTAATAATTTTTTGATTTTTTTTGTGTTTGGGCATTTTTTCCTAATTTTAAATTGCGGCATTTTTACTGGGGCGTTTTTTTCTACTTTTTAATTGGGGGAATTTTTTCTGCGCACGATATTCGATATGCAAATTTAATTAAATATTTTCGCTTGAAGTATAGTATTTAAATTCACCAATTTTGTAAAAAAAAATATAAAGTAGTCTTATAAATTTAAGACTTTAGGTACGCGATGAATACACTCTATTTTAAAGGGTTGCTTGAGTATTTGGTCTCCCGTGGTATTTCCAGACCACTAATTTTGAAAATTGCAACAAACAAATTTCGTCCCCCCAATAATTTTGAGGATGTGCACCCCTGCTATAAGTGTCAATCAAATTTGCGGTTTACTTCTAAAAATTGTCTCCAAAAACATTCATTCAAATTTTACAATGAAATATATGTTTTATACCAAATCAAACATGCTGTTTTTATTTCTGAACTCATTTTTCACATTTAGAGGTTTTAAAATATCAGTCAAAATTTGCGGTTTACTTCTAAAAGCTATCTCCATAAATATTCTCTCAATTTTACATGAAATATTTATTTTTATACCAAATCGATCATTCTGTTTTCATTTTTGAACTCATTATTTACATTTAGGATTTGAAAATACCTATAAGTATTAATCAAATTTGCGGTTTACTTCTGAAAAGTGTCTCCAAAAATATTCTCTTGAAATATATGTTTTTATACCAAATCAATCATGCTGTTTTCATTTCTGAACTCATTTTTTACATTTAGGATGTGAAAATACCTATAAGTGTTAATCAAATTTGCGGTTTACTTTTAAAAATTGTCTCCAAAAACATTCATTCAAATTTTACAATTAAATATATGTTTTTATACCAAATCAACCATGCTAGTTTCATTTATGGACTCAATTTTTGCAGTTTGAATTTGAAAATACATATAAGTATAAATTAAATTTGCGTGATTTCATTTCTAAACACAGTTTTCGCATTTAGAGGTTTTACTGCTAGTGTCAATCAAATTTGCGGTTTATGTCTGAAAACTATATCCCAAAATATTCTCTCTAATTTTACATGATATATATGTTTTTATACCAATTCGACCATGATAATTTTTATTTCTGAAATCATTTTTTGCATTTAGATGTTTTAAATGTCTGAAAGTGTCAATCAAATTTTCGATTTACGTCTAATGTCTACAGAAATATTTTTGAAATTTAAATAAAATATGTGTTTTTATGCCAAATGGAAGATGCTGGTTTCATTTTTGGACTCAGGTTTGGCATTTATGGTTTTAAAATATTTGGAAGCTTGAATCAGATTTGCGGTTTACTTCTAGATACTGTCTTCAAAAATATTTTTAAAAAATAAAATATCTGTTTTATACCAAATCGACTATGGTTATTTTATTTCTGTACTGAATTTTGGATAATACGGTTAAAAAATATCTCGAAGTGGCAATTGAATTAGTAATGTATGCCTGAAAATCAGTTCTGTAAAAAATTTTCAAAAAATGGCTGCATATTAGGTATATAGTAAATATATACTTTTTTTGTATATTTTGGCATATAATACTTTCTACAATCATCTTGAGTATGAAATATTTATTAAAAAAAATAAAACGTATTATAAAATCTTTTGAAAATTTGTATGAGAGAAGGAACCAAGTTAAAAACTAATTGAAAAGAGAACATGTGATCAAAACAAATAATTAAAAAAATATGTATCTTGACTAAATCGAAGATCTACAATGTTCTAATGAACTAGGAAGTGGTTTAATTATATAATATTAGATACTTCAAAAAAGATTTTGACTGTGAAAAAGAAGTTTCTCTTTTACAAATGAAAAATATTTAAATATATAGCTTTTCATCTAGGATTACAGTTAACATTTAGCTAAGATGGGTAGGAAATCTGAAAATTTAGAATAGGTCAGATTTATCAAAAATGGCACAGTTGCCATTATATGAGAATTTAGTCACTATCAAGATATTTTTAATTTAAATTGAATTTGTCCATCTTTTTCCTTTTGTGTCAAAGAGATAATTTTTTAGATGAAGAACGTTGACAACTTTTTGTAATTGAACAATCAACATCACGAATGATTCATCAGAAAAAATCCTTTGAAATGAGATTGGAGGACAAATATTCAGGCTTGATAATAAAATACACGATACTGATAAAAAAAAGTCTAAGATCACCAAGAAGATTCTTTAATCAGAATGCTTTGAGAGAGGAAAAAGGTCATTTTATCCTTATAAAAAAATTTTCGAACACACATTGAAGAATATAAATTTCTAATGAAGAAAGAGCTACCAAGAAAGGACCATCATAGAATGAATACCAAAATTACATACTGTAAATTATAATATGACGTAGAGACTACGAGCCGATAACGAATTTGTAGCCAAAAAGATTCGAGTTACATAAGTTACTGTAGAAAGAAATATTTTGAGTGAATTAAGCACCTAAAGTTGGTTTATTAAATAAATTAAGAAAATAATTACCAGAGAAATACTGCAAGTAGAAGTTATTTTTATGTTTATATATTTGACATTGATTTACAGGTTTAATCGATTTTTTGACAGGTTTTATTGATTTCATAAAAAATGAACATCACCATTAAATTCTGCATACTTGAAATGTATAAAAAACTTTAAAAGAATAAAAATTTTAATTTTGACATGGGCTGTCATATTTAAAATATTTTGTCAGGTTTGACTAATATTTATAAAAAAAAAAAGAATATAACCAGTAAACACAGCCTACTTGAAAATGGGTATATGTGTATAAAATGCCATACATGGTAAACTTCATCACTTCCCTATACTTTCTATTAAACATAATTCTCTATTTCAAAAAACCGTGCCTGATCCTTTCTTTTATCAATTTTTTGACAGTTTTGATTGATTTTCATAAAAAAAGATTATCACCACTGAATTCACCATATTTGAAAATGGGTATACATGTGTAAAAAACTTTATATAATTATTTAGATAAAAAGTTCCTTTTTGAGATGAGCTATCATATTTAGATCAATTTTTTTGACAGGTTTGATTGATTTTGAAAAAAAATGGACATCACCACTGAATTCAGCATAGTTGAAATATATATATAAGATTAAAAATATTTATAAAAACTTATTAATATCTGAGAAAAACAGGGGGGCACTTTACCCCCTCCCCAGCACTTGAGCGGACAAATTTTGCCCAGCAATAATAGGGTTAAAGGTGAACAGTGTTCATCAGGAAAGTTGTCCAAAAAGAGATTGACTGTTCTTCTCTGTGCAAACATGAATGGTACAGGCAAAGTTCCACTTTTGATGATTGGAAAATAAGCCAAGCCTCGTTGTTTCAAGAATGTTAAAACTCTTTCAACAAATTATAGGAACAATAAAAAGGCCTGGATGACATCAGAAGGCGGGTCCGGGTCCACGTTTTGCTCTCATATTTGTTAAAACAGCTCGCATATATAGGCCACAATGTATTTCATACAGCTTATTTGTTGTATATAATATGACAACAAAATCTGAAAAATGGTTGAAATGCCAATAAAGAGAAAAAACTCACATTTCAAAAAAGGACAAAGAAATCAAGCATCTATATAAAATAGCAGCCGTTCTTGTTGTTGGCAAGACGCAAATCCAAAATTTAAATAAGCGAAAAATTTTTTTCGCATCTTAAGAAAATGTATTCTCCTTTAAATTTTTCAAAAAAAAGAAGTAAAATGAAAAGGTTTGGTTGAAATGGAAGCAACAAATTTTTCTATACGCTCTATACTTTTAGAATAAGAATACATAATATTAATAAAATTATACACTAAGCAATAATAATTTAAACTATTATTTGAATGAAAAAGGCCCTGATGACTGGATAAACTTTGACAGGGAAAATAGAAAAGGCCAGTACAATCAAAGCATTGTATCATTTCAAATAAACTGACGGCAAATTTTATAGATCATTTTCACAAAAAATATTTGATATCAAAAAAAGTAGGTTGATAAAGCTTCAAATTAAGTTAAAAAAAATAAAAAATTAAAATTAGTTACATTACGTGTCTAAAAAGTAGAAAAGTTAAAAAAAGGGATGAATAATCTATTTTTATAAAAGTAGGGAAATAATCATCCATTTTAAAAGGCAGACATTTTATTAAAACCTTGCGGCACTTTTTAACCCAGCCGCCATTAAAATCAGAAGGTCTTTATTTAAGGAGCCTAGTTAAACACAATATTTTTAATTAATTAAATCAAGAAAGATTTTAAACAATAGAAAAGAACTTACATTTTATAAAAATTTTTACTTCAGCTTGAACTTTATTATTTAGAAAAAGATATTGCCAAATTAATCTTGCGGCACTTTTTAACCGGACTGAAAAAAATATATCTTTCTCAACTTAGTTTAAAAAATTAAGTAACTTGAAAGCTAAAAAACAATAATTAAAATAAATCATATTTTTGAAACTTATTTAAATTTTAAAATTTCAAAGGTTGAAAATAATGAGATTGAAATATTTATAAAATTTTAGAGACGAATTGACCGACGACAAGTTGTCCTGAGGACGAATTGTCCGACGACGAATTGTTACGGTACAAACTGTACAACGAAACCGGAGACGAAATGTCCTAGCGCCTTTTTCGACTATTCAGAAGGGTGTAATCCTCGCGAAAAGAAAACTACAGGCCTTTCAGCTTGTAAGAGAGTGCCTCCGATTGCCCTTTTCGACGCATCAGTTTCTATAACAAATGGTAACTCATTGCTGATAACTTTTAAAGCAGATTTAGCGATTTTTTTGAGTTCTTTGAAAGCATTTACAGTCATATGAAGCATCCGAAATTGTTTGTTTTCAACTAACGGACGATTCTGTTCGAATAGTTAGGCAATCATTTTGCGTAATAGGCAAGCATGTCAAGACATATTTTCCATTACAAATTTTATATCGAGACATATTAATAGAAGAAACTGAAAATTTTGAGTTTTTATGATTTATTCTTAGATTGTATAGTGAGGCAGCCTTTGAGAAAGGCCACAAATAAATAATTTTACAGGAGCATATTTTATCTTTGTCAGAGCGAACACATTTTAGACATCTTGTGATCATCCAAAAGAAACATCAACTTTGATGCAGTTTAATTGTATTCCAAGTTTTATATCAGTACACATATAAAACTTTTTGGTAGGCAGGACACTGACAAAGATCATCTTTTGGATGACGATTTCATGCAGAGTTGAACCATTTGGCAGTTGTAGAGAGAGCTTTAGGAAGCGCAGCAGATAGCTTCATGGCTTCAGACTCTTCATGTGAAACAGTCAAATCAGTATGCACGTTTTGAGAGTTGGTTCTAATAATAGCTACAGTCATACTTTGCGAGTCATAAGATTGACAACAAAGATAAGCTTGCTCTAAAGCTCTAGCACATTTTGTGGCTTCTTTAATATCCATTTTATCACTCTCTGGTAGTCTAGCACGTATTGCAGAAGAGCAAAATCGACAAACAATAACGAACAGATTCATCCATGTAAGTAGCAGCATCTAAATCTTTGTAGGAGCAATGAACAAGGCGGCTTAAATCTTGAAGGTACTGATCCATGCTTTCATACAATCATGCTGACTTTATTTCTGTACTCAATTTTCTTAATTAGGATGCAATGTCAATCAAATTTGTAGTTTTCGTCTCAATTTTTTCCCCAAAGATATTAATTAAATTTTAAACAAAGTATATTTTTATATCAAATAGGCCATGTTGATTTCATTTCTTAACTGGGTTTTAGCAATTAGGATGTGGAACTGTCTAACAGTGTGAATTAAATTTGCCGTTTACGTATGAGAAAATGCCTCAAAAAGATTTATCCACATTTTAAATAAAATATATTTTTTTAAAATAAATCGAACAACATTTTTTACAATTAGAGTGTGAAAATGTCAATCATATTTGTGGTTGACGATAAAAATTATTTCGTAGAATATTATTTATATTCTCATTAAATAAATTTTTATACTAGAGCATCATGCTGATATAATTTTTAGACTCAGTTTTTGTAATTACGATGTGAAAATATCAATCAAATTTGTTAGTTCCCCTGAAATTTTTCTTCAAAACATTTATTCACATTTTAAGTAAAATATTTTTAAACTAAAATGACCATGCTGATACCATTTTTGGCTAAATTTTGACAATTACTGTGAAAAAATCTGTCAAAGTGAAAATAGAATTGGCCAGAAAAATTATCTCATAAACATACTTTCATATTTTATCAATTATATATATTTTATTTTTAATTTTTTTTATTACGATGCTCAGCTAAGTTCAGACCTTAGTTTCGAAAGTAGGGAGCAAAATATGTGGAATTATCAATCAAGTTCGAAATTTCGAAAAAAATGAAATTCTGGAAAAAACGCAATTTTCTCAAAAAAAATCAAACCAAAAACTGATTTTTGATAAAAATTACAAATAAAATTTTGATTAAGTATAATATTCTCAATAAAAAATTCTTCAAATTTAAAATAATTTTAAAAAAAATATCGTTCATGTTATTCATTTCTGTTCTCCTTTTTCGACATTACAGTGTAAACATGGGGTGAAAGTATCAATGGAATTGGTAAAAATAAGTTTTTTTTTCAAAAAATCATTTTTCAAATTTTTCTCACAATCGTCATTTTGTATAGTACAAATAATTGCGTATGCTAGAAGCAAGGGAACTGCAGGTACGCATTGAAATGAGAACGCGTGATCATAAGAAAAATGAAATATTCTATATTGTCAATATAGTCATCCTTTTAGGTGCTATATTTTAAAAAAAAATAAGTATGTAACTTGTCTACCTTGAAAATATATCGTTTTTGAATGAAAAAAGAGTTGGTGTAAAAATCGACTATTGAGATTTTCAAAAACACTTTGCCCGAAGAAGGAGCTCCTCCATTGTGAATCAAATCTTGGTGGAAAACTTATTATAATTGAAAAAACAGATTTATGAATAGATTCATTGAGAACAGGAATTTTGGAAAAGAATTGGTTGGCAAAGATTCAGAGTGATTGTGCAAGTTCATATCACCTGATACTATAAGACATATTGATTTAAAAAAAGAGATCATGAGATTCTCTTTAATAGAAAAGGGGTTGAAATTGCTTAAATTCTTAGCTAAACAAATATGTAAAAAATGTTTTTTCGAACATAGATTGCACAAAATAAATTTCAGATGTAAGAAGACCAACAAAGATAGTCTCAATTTAGAATCAAGAGCAAAATAAATATTATATAAAGTATAGGATTATAAAGTACTCACTGCACGCTGACAGCTTATTTGTAACAAAAATGAACAATATTGAAATTTTGTATTCATTACTTGTGTATATATGGACTAAAATGCCATCATGATGAAATAGAGAAATGCCGATTTGCTAAATGGGAGGCAAATTATTCAAAACTGATGAAAAATAATGACTAGAAATTAACCAAAGTTAAACAGTAACCGAAATTAAAATCTAGAATGACAAAAATATTTTGAGAATCAAATTGAGCATGTTCCATTTCTGGTGTATGGATAAGTTTATTTTGACATAGTGAGTAAAAGTGTCACCTGTGGAATTTAACTACTAACAGGTAAAACATTTTGGGTGAATTAATTACCAAAAATTGCTTAATTAAAGAAAATACGACAATATTAACCCAAAAAATTATGGAATTTCTAATATATTTTCAAGTTTATATATTTGGTATTGATTGGCAGGTTTGAATGATTTTCATTAAAAATAAATTACACAATAAGATTCGTAACAATTATTATTTAGTGGGCTTAGTCTAGAATTTTTTAAAAAAAAAAAAATAGATAGGGGGGGGGTAGTCTTAACGAATAGATTGTTGTTCGTTGTAATGAGCATGTCATTTTGTTCAATTTTTTCAAAAATAAAAGAAGGATTAGTTTCGTTAAGGTAATTAATGAAATCATTGTTTCAAGGATTATCATCAATATCTTTAGTAGTAGACCAAAAATATTTCAGACACAAATTTTTATTTATTTCAATTCTCCCATTTTTAGATTTTATTTCATTATTGTTTTTATTCCATGTATCCTTTAAAATGTTACTTTTCATCTGGAATAATAATAATAATAATAATCATCTTTTAGTATTTTAATTTTTAGTTCTGATTATATTTGTATAAAAGATAAATTTACTCCTTGCATTTCCAAGATTTTTTTGAGCTATTTATGAAAATAATTGAGCTTTTTAATTGAAGCAAGCAAATCATTTTTGTTTGAATTTATTTTTATTATGAATAACTTTTATGTACATCATCCTGTATTAAACCTCAATTACAACACCATAATTTTACCATAGTCATTTTCATTACGAGCTCATCTCACAACCGACTTCCAAATGTCATCTCAAACCAAACGCTCTAGACCAGTGGTTCTCAAAAAAAATTTCAAAAAAAGTGGTCCACACTAATTTTAAAATTTTAAAAAAAATAAAACTTTATTGATTAAAAATTTCAATGAAATTCAAAAACGTCACTTAAAGGTTAGAGACCAATCATAAACTTTTAAGAAATATTGAAGATGCATACCTATGCCATGCGAATTTGAGATAAACAAACATGTATAATCGATTAAGTCTAAAATTATATTTTTACCATTGTATTTTTTTGCAATTTTGTACACAGATTTACATTGTTCATGGGAAATCCCCAACTGCGTAAATGCTTGGGCATTAAAAAAAGATAAAGTTGTTAGGTATATGCTACAGGGCTCGAAGAACCGCTTAACGCCATGATATGCCAATCTAACTGGAAAAAATAAGCTACTAACAGTATCAAAGTAGAAAATAAGAATTAGGCAGATTATAAAATATACTTTTATTCAAACTTTATATTAAGTTCATTTGTAGATAAATTTCATTTTAAATTCTTTCAATATATTTGTTCATTTTATGTTTATGTTAATAAAGTTCTTCTTCTTAAAACTAAATTTTTTTATTGCACTTTTAAGAAATAATAATGTCTGTAAAAAGTATTAAGCGCAAGTATTGAGAAGACTGTATTAAATTTGGCTTCACTTTTCAAGAAAAAAATGGCATGGAGCTACCACAGTGTGTTATTTCTTATAAAGTATTGGGAAATGAATCATTGAAGCCAGCTAAACTTAAGCTACATCTTGAAAAGTGTCATCCTAATTTGTTGCAAAAGGATAAAATATATTTTGAAGAGAAATTAATGTCACTCAAGCGGCAACGCCTTGATGCATCAGGTAAGTTCCATGAAAAGACCACCAATACGGTACGTGCTTCCTATATTGTTGCATACAAAGTCGCACAAGCCAAAAAACCTCATACGATTGTTGAGCATCTTGTTTTACCTTGTGCAAAAGAAATGGTCAGACTAGTAGTTGGCGAAGACGCAGCACGTAAACTTAATGATATATCTGTATCTAATGACACTATTTCAAGACGAATAAATGAAATCTCACAAAACATCTGTCAACAGGTTGTGAACGAGGTAAACAAATCTCCAATGTTTGCAATACTGTTGGATGAATCAACTGATGTTTCGCTTTCCTCTCAGCTAATGGTGTTTGTGCGATATTTGGTTGAAAAAGACTTCAAAGAAGAATGTCTTTTTTGTAAGACCCTTGATACCACCACGCGTGCTCAGGATATTATGGAAATTGTAAACAATTTTTTTCAAGCAAACAGTCTGGAATGGAGAAATTTGGTTGGTGTCACCACTGATGGTGCACCTTCTATGCTAGGTTCAAGATCAGGCTTCTAAGCATTAGTGAAACAAAAGGCTCCATTGGTAATTGGCGTTCACTGTTTCATCCACAGAGAGGCATTGGCTTCAAAAACACTACCAGGTCATTTAAATATCGTTTTTAAAGGACTGGTAAAGGTGGTTAATTATGTAAAATCTTCAGCAGTTAACACCAGGTTGTTCAAAAAATTATGTCAAGACATGGGTTCCGACTTTGAATTTTTGCTATTCCATACATCTGTACGGTGGCCGTCAGCAAGTAACGTGCTTAAGAGAGTGTTTGAGAGAAGAATTGGTTTTATTCCTTCAGTCTCAAGCCAAACAGGATTTAACAGATTTGTTAAAAAATTCAGCTTTATAACTTGAATATCTTACTGATATTTTTGCAATTTTGAACATAATAAATCTCCAACTGCAAGGAAAAAGTGCAAATTTGTTTTCTCACCAAGGCATCATCAAAGCTTTTCTTGAAAAATTAGAACTCTGGATTGGGCGAGTAGAAAATAACAATTTGATTCAATTCCCATTCTTGGATTCTATGCTTGAAGAAAAGAAAAACATTCAAATAGAAATTTGCGAAATTTGCAAGATGAATTTCACAGATATTTTCCCGAGGCGGACATGACAAAGAACCATTTATGTTTTATCAGGAATCCATTTACAGCAAATGTTGATAGCATTCCACAAGATTTTCAAGAGGAGTTCTTGGAACTAAAAAATGATTTGGAGTCTCAAGATGTGTATCAGAAGTCTTCAATGGAAAAATTTTGGGCCACTATGATTGGCATTTACCCAAATTTGTCAACACATGCTATCAAATATCTTCTACCATTTTCATCAACCTACATGTGCAAAAGTGGTTTTTCAAATTTGCTGCACATTAAGTCAAAACAGAGGAATCGACTTGCGGTGGAAAGTGATATTCGTTGCGCATTATCAAGCACAATTCCTAACATCGAAATGATGGCTAGTGAGAAGAGAATCCAAAAATCTGGTTACAAGGAAAAATGACTACTAATCATAATGGATATATATATGGTATTTTCTGTATATTCTTCATATAAATTTTGTATATTTATAGTTTTTGGAAAAAGTATTTTGAAATATTTTATACTAATTATTTGATGTAATTATTTCAGAATTTTATTTGAATAAATATATTAAAAATAAAATGCTTTTTGATTTATAAATGATTTACACTTACTCAGATATAAAATGGTCCACAATATTTTTTAATTTATATACTGGTCCACGGCCTAAAATGAGTTGAGAACCACTGCGTTAGACCAAACAACACTACAACAACACCAACATCGTCACAGGTAATTTCAGAAATCTTCAACAAATTTATTTCAGATATTACCCTACCTGCCGAGCACCTAGTCAACTTTCACAAACTAAAATCATCCGTTTTGTTGGCACACTCTACTAAAATCAAACAACTAACTGACCCATTTAACCCTCCACCCCTACACAACACTCAAACTCCCCCATCATCATACTCCCATACTCTGAAGCAAAAACATCCAACCACGATCACAACCCAAATTACAAATACAACCGAACCCATCCTTACCTCAACACTTCCCTAAACCAAAATATCTTTGGACCCAAATCTATCAATAATTATATCTCCCCTCAGTCCACCTGAAAATAGAGCCGATAAGTCCGATTTTAAAAAAAACATCATCAAAAACATTCAAACCAATAAATTTCCAATTAACATTAAAAAAACTAGAGCCTCTCCTCAAAGATCAAATTATTTTTAATTTAAGAACACCAATCAAAAAGAAACAGCAATCAACTCTCTCAAAAACAACGGCATTGCTGACAAAAACTTCACACCTACAATCCTTAAATTCGTCCTTTCAGGAATTCCCATA
Organism: Nectonema munidae; assembly: GCA_030549495.1. Classification (NCBI taxonomy): domain Eukaryota; kingdom Metazoa; phylum Nematomorpha; class Nectonematoida; family Nectonematidae; genus Nectonema; species Nectonema munidae. The sequence goes on from JAUIRK010000704.1 coordinate 40,268, forward strand.
CATATCCCAACCGAGAACATAGCCACCCATTGCTCTGACAAAAACTGCTACCTAAAAAACGTTGGTTCACTAACATCTATCAGCCAGCTAGGTAAACAAAGCCTCTACTCCTGCACAATCCTTTTCCAAACAACAACCCCCACACTCTTCAAACACATTTGCGAAAACCCAAAAATAATCCTCAATCACACCATTCTTGAACCTATGCTTTTTAAGCCTCGCCTTACTCAATGCAATAATTGTCTTAAATACAATCATCTAACAATAAAATGTAAAGCCACGTCACCATATTGCAACTACTGCGGCAAAAGAGGACATTTCGTCTCCGCATGCGCTTTGCCAATGACCATACTAAAATTGAATGCTCTAATTGACATCAAAAACACCTTTCTACATCCGAAGCTTGCCCTTTTCGCGCCCAACACATTAAAAACCTACACGACCTTCATATTCAAATCATAAACAAATACATATGCTAAATTTTCTGCATATTAATCTTAACCACTCATCGTTAAGTTGGTCAAACCTTATTAATTTACTATCCTCTTCTTTCTATGACATTTTATCTCTTAACGAATGCATACTCGCCTCTTTACATTGAACTTTATTTTTCTTCCTGAGTTCTCGTCTAAGCAATATGTATTTACAATTATTTTTTCGAATAATTTTCCTCTCCTTTTTTGCTTATACTACTCCCCACCCTCCAATACTAAGGCTTTTACAAAGGCCTTCACACTTTCGCTAAATCAAGCAAAAGCTCTCACTGCGTCACTCTCTGCCTCTTACCATCTCATCATAACAACTGATTGCAATTCCAGATCAAAACTTTGGAACTTAAAAGAAAAAAGGCGCGTAGCTGAAGCATTAACTTTCATCTCGATACAAAATCTATACATATGCGACACCACAAAAAAACCAACCTTTTTTAAAATTGTAAACAACAACGTCATCTCCTCACATATTGATATCACACTTGCGTCAATAAACACATACAATCTCATCTCAAATTGGAAATCTCCCGCCAACCATCAGCTTCGGATCATCATTACATCACCTTCCAATTTATTTTCAATCCAGCGATACACACTCCTAATCCTTCAAAATCCGTAAAGCACACACACTGGCATACATTTTTGCGAACACTCATAGCAAATCTCCCACGAACTTCGCCCGCGCTACGAATCGACACTGCTGCACTTAACCTCAATAACACGCTATCATCTTTCATTAAACTCTTCACACCTTCTAATCCCTTTCCCAAAAGAAAGCATGCACATTTCTGGACCAAACGCTCACCTCACAAAAATATAATTTTCGCAAAGCCCTCAAAAACTTGAGAAAGGACCCGTCGCCCTCCAACATTGTATCATACTCACAAATCAAGCACACCTACCTATGCTTCATTAAAAAAGCGAAGCGCGATTCTTGGATACAATTCACTTCTAACACCTCACCTAATCCCTGGACCACCATTGATAAAAAGTTAAACCAAAGAAAAATACTATTAACCTACATCAACTCCACCCCCACGGAAATCCGTACTCAACTCTAGTGAACCCTCCCTTCTTCTCTTCTATTTTCCCTCCCGACAGACCTAACTTAGACGACCATTTTCACTCCACCTTACGCTCACTCTTACACAAGCTATCATCATCTTTAATTCACTCTCACGCTCTCCCATCACATTAAAACAATTATCACATGCAGTTGACTCTCTCAAGTCTAACTTATCTCCCAGCTACGACAAAATTTCATCATCCCATATCAAAAAATCTTTTCACCTTCTACACATCCACCTACTCAACATCTTCAACGCATGTATTAAGCACTCATTTTTTCCCTCCATTTGGAAAAATGGAAAATTCCTCTTTTTACCAAAACCCCACAAAGACCTCTCAACTCTTAACATTTGGCGTCCCATAACCATTCTCCCCGTCTTTGGCAAGCTACTCGAAAAAATTATTCGTAAGCGCCTTATTCACTACATAACACAACACAGCCTTATCCACCTTTCACAATTTGCCTATCTCCCCCGCAAAAACACAGAATCAGCTCTATCCAAACTTACTGAATATCTAGAGCACTCCATTTCATCTCAAAAAACATCACCTGTCTTGTTCCTCGATATTGACAACGCCTTCAACTGTGCCTGTCACTCTGCGATCATATTCAAAATGCATCATAAGCGCTATCCACCCTACATGATCACATTTATTAGCAACTATTTACTTAATCGCTGCCTAATCTTTCGCGACAAAGATCTCTGCGCAATCCATACACTCTCTCTTTCTACCCCTCAGTGCGGCTGCCTTTTCGACATTCTCTGGCTTATCCTTATTAACACTCTTTTAGATCTTCTAGACTCCAAATTACATTTTTCCCAGGGCTACTCCGATGATCTACTTTTCTCTTTTTCATCCAACACCAAATCGGAAAGTCTTCTCCAATTGACCACACTTTTCAACACCCTTAATTTTCCCTGCCAGCTCACTAAAGATTTCCTTCAATACATCTAAAACTTCTTTAATTGACTTTACACGAAAACTTTCCCAACAATTACCCCTTCGCATAGACCATACCACCCTTATCAATCCATCAGTGACCATAAAATACCTTGGACTCACTTTTCAATCGAAACTAAAAGGGTCCACCCACTTTAAAAATACATACACAAAACTCTCAAAAAATTTTTTATATTAAATAGAGCCATTTTATACAAATCGGGCCTCAAAATTCCACATTCCCTCGTCATATATAAATCTCTCATCCTTCCAACTCTTCAATACGGCATTCTCTTATTGGGTACATAGCTTGCTCACCCCTCAACCCTAACTTTCCTTTTGAAAATTCACCGTCTTAGTCTTTTAAGTATTTCAAAAGCTTTCCGCACCACTCCCACATCTACATTGGAATTCACACTGACTTGTACACCTCTTCTCATCAAACTAAAAGATACACTAAAAAGGCGTTATATTGATATATACAAATCACTAATACCTCCTTCCTCAGCATTTTATGTACACATTCCTCACAACAATAACTCCCATCCATATGCGCGGCTGCTTTACACATCATTTCTCCATCTACACAGATATCTCATTCACCCAAAAATACACGCAACCACACTTGTGCATCCTGCCTCGCCCCTACCTTTTGATATCATAATGAATACATCGAAAACACGTGCAGCCTCACACATAAAAGAATTGAGACACATCTCTGACTCTACCACAATAAGGATATTTACTGATGCCGCGAAAAAACCAAAAAAGTTCGCAATTGCTCTCTCATTCTATAGAGATGAGTCACTTTCGGCCCTCTTCACCACAAGCCTACCACTTAATCATTTAACCCCGATATCCGACGCAGAATGTCAAGCACTAATTGAATCGTGCGACCACATCTCCCAACACATCAAAGACTTTATTCAATTTAAAGCAATCCAGTTTTATACCGACTCTCAAAACCTCGCTCGCGATTTACATCTCAGCAAAAATGCATCATTCATGGTCGCCAAACTATTCTCAAAACTGCAATTTCTCTCCACCCACTTTACTATCTCTGTATTTTAGTGCTCTGTCCATTCCAATTTTCATGAAAATATACACGTTGATTTCCTCGCCAAAAGAACCCTCTCAAAACGTGCGCGATTCTTGACCCCTTTACACCCTAGCGTTTTTATCCCCGAACACACTAAAAAGCAATTTCAATTGTCAGTCATCTAATCGACAACTTCTCTTTGAAAAATTACCTCTTTCATATCAAACTTTCTGACACTCGGTCCTGCCGTTTCTGTGGCGCAGCTTGTGAATCATCTCACCACCTAACTTTCATTTAACCATTTTTTATCTCTCATTGCCACGAATTAATAAACAGTTGTGTTTCATCTCTAGGTCATTTTCCCAACAATCTGAATGAACTATACTAACACACCTAACACTATTAATTTCCCTCTCGATGCTTTTACGAACTATTGAACCCATTCTAAATCTTCACTCACCGCCTACCCGATAGCTTTCTTCCTCTATTTTTTCTCTTTCTTTCTTTTATTTTAGACTCTCTTTAAAACCTGTATAAACATAAAGACTGCCTCCATTCCCTATCAAGCATATCAATTCAGTTTTGGAAAGTGCTTTGACATCTCTACCTACACAATTCATATTTAAGGCATATTCTTTATTCAGATATAGTCTTTTTATATAATGGTTGACTTTTTACAAGATCTTATCTTTAATTTTTTTTATAAATATGTAAATGATTTAAATTTTATTCATAAAAGTTATTACAAGCCCTTGAAAGCTCGCTCAATCAATCAATTAATCATAAAAGTTACGCATTTTGTGTTTTGTTAGCAGTAAAAGTTAGTTTTGAGCAGTAGAAATTTTCTAGGTTATCTTCTATAAATCAGTGTTTCTTGCGATTAATTTTAAGAAAAATACTAAATTAATTGGAAACAAAAATTGTTTTATAGAAACTGCTTTTATATTGTGAAAAACTTTTAATCTTTAATAATCTAAATATTTATAATAAAAATAGTAATTATTTTTAATGATAATGTTTTTTATCATTTGATTTTACATCAAATTTAAAATGGCTTTTTTTTTATTAAAACCATCACATTATTAATTTATATTATATAATAAAATTATAAAAGCATTTTTTTAGGAGTGATTTTATTTAAAAATAATTTTTATAAATTACTTTTATTTTACTGATGTCTCATAGACTACACAATATATGTCTATTTATAAAATAATTTTTTCTGAATTATATATCTTTTTTTCGTATGAAACCTAATGATTTTGTTTCCTTGTTGGCATTTCCTTTAATAAAGCTAAATCTGTCATTTTTATCAAATTATTTTTTGCATGTTTCAATTCTTGTCTAGAATTTGGTAATTATTGATTGTTAAACTTGATGCTTATGGGTTTGATGAAAACGGCCTCATTTTTTCTCTTTCTAATTGGAAAATAGTTTCCAATCAGATTTTCCGTAAAATATCAATTGAATCTGGGGCTTCTCAGGTTTCAATTTTAAGCTCCTTGTTTTTTCTTAAATATTTAGTTTAATTATGACAAGTAGAAATCAATGTTTTTTAATAAAAAAATTTGTGAAGTTCCATTAGAAACATGGAAGTATCACTTGGTGCATATCTATAATAAATTCAGTATATTCAATTGTGAATTTTATTCGGTTAATTTTGATTTGAAATATCTAGGACAGGGGTCTCAAAGATACGGCCTGCGGGCCAACTGCGGCCCTCAGAATAGTATTTTGTGGCCCTCAACTTCAATCGAAATTCTAAGTGTCAATGTGATTCTGAAAACCTAAAAATGCTGAGGGCTTCATTATTATCGATAATTTTTATAAAGCTGCAAACCCTAATTCGCATTGTAATTTGTAAAACTGTTAGCAGACTAATATTAGTCCAGGTGAGTCTGCTTATGCTTAACTTACTTATTTTTCAAATATAATGTGTTTATTTTAACGAATGAAAAATTTTTTACATGAAAAATTTTGTGGTTGCATAGGCGTTCGGTCAGAGCACAGGTCCTTGAATCTGGTGTCTCAGGTTCGAATATAGCCTCTGCTGAAAACTCATAGCTCGATGTTAGCGGTGCTTAGTGCCTTATCGATGAAAACACCACACCAGCTTTAACAAATTAGTTTTAATTTTACTATTTCCAATTTATTAATATGGCTGAAAAACTTTTTATTTAAAGTCTGATTATTTTGTTTTAAGATTTTACTTTTTAAGTTTCAAAATTATAAAATTAATTATTTATTTTATTATATATATAGTAATAATTTAATCTTGGAATAATTTTTCAATATTTAATTTTTAAATAAAACTGCAATATTTTTTATGCATTTTTAAAATTAATTCAATACTTATTATACTATACTGTAAATTTGAGCTGTTTCCGTGTAAACTCTCATTATAAATGTAAAATTTATGCTTTAATCAATTCTTTTATTTCTATAATAATGAACTTGTTTTTTAGTTTAATTTGGAGTTTGCATTATGTCTTTTCCAAACAGTCAAACAAAAAGAAAAATTGACGTTGAACACAGAAAATTTCAACAGAAATAGGAAATTGAATATTTTTTCATTGAGCAGAGGGGCAATCCAACCTGTCTCAATACGGAAAAACTTGCTGTGGTCAAAGAATATAATGTCAAACGTCATTACTTCACTAGACATGCTGAAGTGTATGAAAAATTTAAAGGAATTGAGCGAGAAGACAAAGTGGCCACTCTTAAACAAATTTAAGCAACAAAATTTTTTCACAAACCCAGGCAAAGAGAGTGCTGCAGCAGTTGAAGTGCTAGCTATGTAGTCAGTGAAATGAATGCAAAAACAGAAAAGTCTTTAAAAGATGGTGAATTTATAAAAGAATGTATGTTACGAGCAGCTAGTATAGTCTATCGAGAAAAAAAGATTCAGTCAAAATTTTTTCACAAACCCAGACAAAGAGAGTGCTGCAGCAGTTGAAGTGCTAGCTATGTAGTCAGTGAAATGAATGCAAAAACAGAAAAGTCTTTAAAAGATGGTGAATTTATAAAAGAATGTATGTTACGAGCAGCTAGTATAGTCTGTCGAGAAAAAAAGATTCAGTTTACCAACATAAGTCTTTCAGCCAATACAGTAGCACAGCGAATTTGTGACATGTCATATGACATATATAGGCAACTTTTAGAAAAGGCAAAACTTTTCAGTGCAAGATATTCTGCCAGCTTTGTAATGTTATTGTGGACTCGGGATTATCATGGAAGAAGTTTACTGGAATAAAAACCGATGGAGCACCATCAATGATAGGAAAGAAAAATGGACTCGTAGCGTTTCTTCAAAAAAAATTAGAAGAGGGTGCAAAAAAGGCTATTGCTTTGTATTGCATTATTCATCAACAGGCGCTTTGTAGTAAGTGTTTAAAGTTTGATGGCGTTATGTCTGTTGTTATGAAATGTATCAACTATATCAGATCTAGAGGTTTAAAGCACCGACAGTTTTGCACATTTTTGAAAGAAATAGAATCAGAATATAAGGACATACTTTACTTTACTGAAATACGTTGGCTCAGTAGAGGAACTACTCTCAAGAGATTTTTTGAGTTACGAGCCGAAATAAAAACTTTTATGGAGAAAAATGGAAAACCTGTTTCTGTGCTAAATGATCCAAAATGGCTTATGGACTTAGCTTTTCTTGTCGACATCACTCAAGAACTTAACTCGTTAAATAAAAAATTACAAATTCAAGGACAACTTGTCAGTGCTTCCTATGACATTGTAAAAGCTTTTTCTACAAAACTTGGAGAGTACAACTGTTTAACAAAAATACTTTTCATTTTCCAGCATGCAAAGAACTCATGGATACAGGTATAGAATTTAATTGTGAGAAGTATGTTAAGGCTATTATGAGTCTTCAGGAAGAATCTGAGCATAGATTTGATGACTTTAAATCACACAGTTTGCTTTTTCAGATCCTTTTTTTTTATGTTCATGACGCTCCTTCCGAGCTTCAACTTGAGCTAATAGACCTGCAATGTAACTCTGAGCTTGAACCTAAGTTTAGAAAAGTGAATGTGAAGGTAGACATTCTTGGAGAATTTTTGAGAAATTTGCCTCCAATCTTTCCTGAGATTTCAAAGATGTTTAAACGGTGTATGTGTCTTTTTGGAAGTACATATGTGTGTGAAAAACTATTCTCCACGTTGAACTTCACCAAGTCAAAATATAGATCAAGAATAACGGATGATCATCTTCAAGCTCTTTTGAGAGTCTCATTGGCTTCTTCTCTCAAGCCGAATATTTCACGTATGTGCAAAAGTAAGCGCAACCAGATCTCAAGCATCTCTAATTGTAGTTAATAACTTCAAAAATGTGTGTTTTTTCAATGTAATTAATAAAGATATAAAATATTATACAGTTTTATTTTTTAATGAAAAAAATTATTTTTACTATATGGCCCGCCTTATTTTTATTTTTCTTCTGATGGCCCCTATCTACTTTGAGTTTGAGACCCCTGATCTAGGATATATTTTGTAAAAAAATAAGTATTACCAATGAATTCGGCGTATTTGAAAATAGTAGTTTACATGTATCTAAGATAATATTCATTCATTTTTCTGATCCTTCAAAGTGTACAAAAATGTGTTCGCTCCAATAATTTTTAAAATAAAAACAATAAAACTAAGTAAGAAAAAGTCATAAAGTTTGAAGTTCATATGTTCATGTTTTCCCCATTAATTAACTTCAAAATTGTTGCGGGCATAATCCCTCCCGCCCTCAACAGGTTTGGTGTTTTTCTTACAAATTGAAATATTCTGTTGGATATTACTGAAATTAATTTTGATATCATAATCTACCACTTGGTTCTTCAATTTTTTTTTACATACGGTCCCAATGTTGCATTTCATCTCGAAAGCCTTAAATGGTACGATGGTGAAGAAGAAAATAAAATGAAGAGTTAATTACCTCTTTTTCGTTCAAAAGTTCTCACATGTTTAAGGTCTGGATGTAGGATTGTACCTTATGGTACTGTTGGCTCCATGAGTAAACTTCCACTTAAGACTAAGAACCAGACTTGAGGAGCTGGTTTTAAATAGGTGCCGGCGCCATAGTATGTTCAAGTTGTGATTAGCTCTTTCTACTGAGCAATTTTTTAAACTGGTGATTTCGGATGCATAGTTTTCCAATTAATCAGAGAATTTTTCATATTTCCTTATTCCTTTAACTTGCAATGTTTTTAATTGTGGGTAACCTTTATTTTTGCGGATTTACTCAGGAAACTCTCATTCTTATAAATTTACATTAACACATATGGGCTTATTATATCAATACATTGCTTAATTTTTGTATTCATTTTTAGACTCGCTATGAATGAAAAGAAAAATAGAGCAAAAATAGAATCTGATATAAAATTACCTAAATATTTGAAATTTGCCCTTGTCTGGGTTGCCGTTTACTCCGTTTTATCCATTGATTTTATCTGGGTGAAAAATTACTTCCAAGATAGGAGGAGGCCTTAATTTATGAGGTACTTTTCAGTTGTAAAAAATTTTTTTCATCACCAAACTTTATCTTCATCTCTTTTTCTGTCTTCTCTACCCCTAACTTCTTCACTCTGTAACGAATTTAGAGAAAGTTTTCATGTATACGAAGATTTTATTTCTGAATATGAAGAAAATCACTTGGTAAAAGAATTAACTCCTCTCCTGAATCGCAAGCGTTACGAGATTTCTCATTGGGATGATGCGATTCACGATTTTCGTGAGTTGCAAAAAAGTGAGTGGAATAAAGATTGCGAAAAAGTTCTCAACTCTTTTAAAAGTTTTGTTTTTAACTGCCAGGATCTTAAACTTCTCAATGAGAAAGTTTTGCCTCAAATCCATGTTCTTGATTTGAACAAAAACGGCTATATCAAAGCACACGTAGACAATCTAAAGTTTTGTGGTGATACCATTGCCACTCTGAATTTACTATCTTCTTGTGTTATGCAGTTTGTTAGTACCTTTGAAGATGGATCTATCACATTTGATGTTTTTCTTCCGCAAAGATCTATGTATGTTATGCATGGCTTGTCTAGATCTTCTTTCACTCATGCAATTCCTAAAGATTATGATAAAGCTTTCAACGTTAAAAAGTTCAGAAGAATTTCAATTATTTGTAGAAGTTCTCCAAATATAGATAATTAAGTCACCCTTATTGCTGTTGATATACCTTATAAAAGAATTCCATGCTTCAATAAATTTTTGAATATTTATGCATGTAATCAACATGCGCGTGTTTCAATTGAATGTGTGTGTGTGCAACGAGTTATGCAGGCTTTATAAATATGAAGCTAATATTATATTATCATTAACAAAACATCAAAACTAGCGGCAATTTCAATATGAATGTGTAACTCAAAGGTTTTTAACCAGGGGGGGGGGCGAGGATGCGTATGAATGAAGCATATATATTTTTATATACGCTTTATCTTTTTTTTAATATAATTTTCAAAAATTATTATAAAAGAAATATATTGGAAAAAATAGATTTTAAATATGCATTCTAAGAGTTTGGTTTCACATGTGCTGCAGAAAAATATAGGACACAACGTCTGCAGTGTATCCTATGTAGTATGCTCTTTTCCAATGTAAATTTATGGCCATCAAAGCTCGATGAACATTTTAAGAACAAACACGGTCGCAAGGATGCCGGAAATGATATTGTGACACTAAAGGCCAAAGGTTTTATCGGGTTGGCACATTGCCGACATGCGGTTTTCACCAACAGAGAAGCACACCTTTGCTGTGTGCTTCTTATGAATTGGATACCATTTTGCTAAATCAAAAAACCCCGATACCATTGGTGAGAGATTGATCAAGCCTTGTACCCTTGAATGACAATAATTGTTCTTGGCAGCAAAGCTGAGAAAAAACTATAAGTGTCTTTATCACATAACCGAATTATTAACATGAGTGATGACATCCTGGACAAGTTGTGGCTGACATCAAGTTGTGGCTGACATCCTGGACATCAACGCTAGTCCAGTTAAGATCAGCCCACAAGTGAATGACGTCAGATGTATCCAACTTTTGTCAGTTATTGGCAGTAGTTCATTATGTGAAGGAATAAAAAGTAGAAAGTTTTCTTTTCTGTAAGCCCCTGAAGACAAATGCAAAAACTATAGAATTTTCAAGAAACAAACTTCATCATGACAAAATTGAATCAATATGTACCGATGGTGCACTAGCTATGCTTATCATTGATGCATATACACACTTTATGACACATGAAAAATCTGTCAACATAAATAATACAGCCAGGAGATAAGTCCAAAACGAAAACTAATCTCTTGACAATATTAACGAATTTAAAATACCCCTGATCTGAAAATCGAGTCTGTAATATTTCATTAGAAAAAACAAAAATTCTATACCTCGTCTATAGTTACACAGTTTGTTGGAGACTAATATTAATGACAATTTTCCAGAAATTTGTTTTGAATGCATCTTACCATTACCAATCTAACAAAATTGTTGCAGCAAATGTTCGATTGAATGTAGAAAAGAAGTTGAATATTACCTGTATCTGTTGAATTCATTAATGTTGAAAAAAAGAATAAAATTTTTTATTGCATCTTTCACATTTTTGGCATTACCTTTTGGACGAGGCGGAAAAATTACGTTTCGTGAAGATCTGCCCTGAGCATCTCTGCTTACCCAAAAAATTCTGTTCAATCTGGTGTTTTAAGGGTTGCGCTTTTAGTCAGAACAAGGTTCAAAAAAAAATCTCGCTGCATTGCATTCTTTTTGAATGCAGAATGAATTTGTTTTAAGTATTGGAAAGCATTCACATGTTAAAAATTTTTAACAAAATTTTTTGTCCTTGAAACCAATGGGAAAGCCGTTTTTTTTAACTTTTCTATTGCTCTCATAAATCAGGCATATTGCATCCCCGATGTATATAGGTACTCCCCGTTTAACGACGGTAATTCGGACCAACAAGACCGTCGTTAAGCGAAATTGTCGTCAAACGAATGTGCATTAACTGTACACTATGTACATCGATATCTTTATTTTCGTTTATAAAATAAAAAGGTAAAACAAAGGAAACGCAAATGACAAAATATTGTTTTATTAACAAAAAGTTTATGAAACAGATTGCAAAATAAAATTTTAATTATCATGACCAAAACCTTCAAATATGGGTTCGTCTTCATCACCTGATTCAAAGAGGCTACTAGGATCATCAGAGTTTTCGTCGTTCGACACTATAACAGCTGAAGTTTCGGGTACGGGAGAGTGGCTGAAGGTGGTAGGGAGTGGGTTTGCTGCCAGGGAGTGGCTACTTGGAATTTTTCGTATAAATCTCAATATAGAGGACTCTTTTGTTTGCTTTTTCTCATCATAAATTTCACGATAACACCTGAGTCCCTCGTTCATATATCTTTCAAATTTTGAATAACGTTCTGTGTTGGGGTCCATAGCCTCAAATAGAGAAAACACTTCATTCATTTTAGCAAAAGCTTGTGCCAAATCTTTAACACTAAACTTCTTCTCCATGGGTACTACGTCATCTGTTTCTTCTATCTTCCAGCTCCCGTAACTATATTAATTCTTCATCAGTCAACTCATTTTCGACAAAGTTTACTACACTCTCCACATCTTGAGCTTCCACTTCCAATTGCAAGTCGCGAGCATAATTAACAGTTAACCGATTTATCCTTTCTAAGTTTTCATCTCGATCAAATCCTTCAAAATTATCAACAAGTCTTTTTAAGACTTTTTCCATATTCCTTTCATACATTTTTCTGTAACTTCCTGCCAAGATGCGTCGATGTTCTTGATACAATGCAGGAGATTGTAATTTTCCAAAAATCACGAAGATCCATTGCACCATTCTCCGTTGCTACTACGGCCTTTGCAAAAGTATTACGCAAGTAATATGCTTTGAAAGCGGATATGGCGCCCTGGTCCATTGGCTGCAAAATTGCAGTAGTATTCTTTGGGAGATAGACAACTTTAATATTACTATGCAGATCATAAAGATGTAGGGGGGGGGGGTGGCCTGGGCAATTGTCAAGAATGAGCAGGTTTTTGAAGGGAATATTTTTTTCCAGGCAATATTGTCTGACTTCTGGTACGAAGCAGTTCAAAAACCAGTCCTCGAATAATGCTTGGGTCATCCATGCCCTTTTACGTGACCGATAATAAACTGGCAGCAAGTGCTTGCTTACATTCTTTAAAGCCCTTGGATTTTCGGACCGGTATATAAAAAAGGATTTTAATTTATGCCCCGCAACATTTTCCCCAAAAGCAACGTCAAACGATCCTTGTATGCTTTATACCGGGGCATAGCTGCAGCCTCTCTGTGCAAATATGTCCTTTCTGGCATCTTTTTCCAGTATAATCCCGTCTCGTCAACGTTGAAAATTTGTTCCGGTAAATAGCCTCCCTCCTCTATAATTTTGTCTAAAAAATTAATGTATACCTCTGCTGCCTCTATATCCACACTTGCTGCTTCACCAGAAATAGGACGATTGTGGAAATTGAATCGCCGACGAAATCGATGGAACCATCCATGGCTTGTTGGCATCCTTCCTCACGTGACTTTAGAGTCTCGAAAATGCTGCGCGCCTTAGCTAGAATTAAAAGTAGGCTAACTGGAATTCTCTTACTTATTTGATCATCAATCCAAAGGGACAACAATTTCTCCATTTCATGAACTAGGCCTTTTCTCTGCCTTCTATCAAAGCATAATATCCCGTTGTCTATCTCTATCTTTGGCTTTTAAGATGGTGGATACCGTAGAATGTGCGAGTCCTATAGCATTAGCGATAACTTGCACTTTCTTTCCGCTTTCATACTGTTAATGATCGCAATTTTTGTATCCATATCTATTGCTTTTCTCTGCTTCTTAGCGGATAATCCTCCAGGAGTAGTATTTCTACGTTTTGGAGACATTGTAGCATAAACCAAAATAGACAAGTATCGCGATGGGATGCAAGGTATAAACTAACGTGGCAAGAAACGTTTACCTTAACATTTAAAATTACAATGAAAATTGTTAATATGAAAATTCAAATTACCACGCCATTTATATGGAAAAAACCGAACTTAAATATTGTATATTAAGCTAGTTACAGCAGAGACAGATGCTGGCAGTGTTGCTGATATATATCGTACATGTGCAATAATTTCATATTATGAGATAGATAGTTCATATTCTTAGGTTTAGCCTTTTTGAGCCTCTCCTTTCCAAGGCTAGGCATACGTACCAATATCGTTTCCCATCGTTGCTCTAAAAAATTATGAACGAATACTGGGCCAGTCGGAAGGCCGGCCGTTATTCCGAGTTGTTAAACGGGGAGTACCTATGCAAAACATCCGCTGAACAATTGCTTTATCAATGTTTTCTAAAGACATGTCATAATCATATAGCGAATAATGCAATCAAAACAGAATACTTTTATTTTAGTTCAAAGTTTGATTTATAAAAGATTATTTTTGGTATTTGTTAGGTTCAGACTATTTATACGTATAAAATAAAAGCACCTTTTTTATCCGCAATGTCGATGTGCTGCATTTCAAGTAAAGAAATAATAGTATAGAAAACATCAGAGTAATAGCATGACAGTAGCGTAATATGTTTTATTCAAACATATTTATGATTTACCACCCCCTACTACTAGGTAGCAGTCTTTTTCTATATCTTCTGTAAAAATAAGGATTAAATCTGATTGAATGAAAATATATCTCCTTAGTACAGTTCACGCCATAAAGTGCAAAAAATCTAATGAAAGTAACCTTTCATGCCTCCATAAAAAATTAAATCAGGAAATTACCCAAACTGATTTAATGCTTTTATTATTATATTTTGATTCTTGTAAACACATTGTATTGTGATTGTTTTGGTAAATTTATGGTAAAGTACTTATTTTTTATTGGAACCTTTGGTTTTCATTCCCTCTTTACAGCATATTTTTAGTAACTAAATGTTGCATTTTTTCTTGATTATTATTTGAAGTAGGTGGAAATAATTTCAAGGAAATAATGGATATTGGAAAAGGTAAAGTACTCTCGAGTATGTTAGTTTATGGTGGGCAATTGTTTCTACTAGACTGTAAGTGAGAAATTGACTGCATTCAAAGAAAAACTTGTTTTGTGGATAAAACGCGTGAAAGTGAGAAATTTGGTAAATTTTCCGTCTGGAAGAAATAGTCACTGCACTTTATTCCAAAAATTGTTGAACATATGCAGATGCTGTATACTTAATTTGAAGGTAACTTCACTCTTGGAGAGGTGCAAACGTGTGACAACTGGATTATAAACTCTTTAATGCCAAATTTGGAAGATGTTGATGATGACAGCAGCATCAAGGAAGATCGCATCAATCTGAGACACAATCCTGGAATTCAATTGGAGTTCAACAATAGTAAGCTAGATCACTTTTGTGCTTCTCAGTTAGAAACATATCCTGAACTAGCAAAGTAGTAGTAGTAAGCATTTATTTCACAAAAGTTCACAAAGAAAAATATGAGCACATATGTAGACAAACAACTGTAAAATAAAACAAAACACACACTAAAATAAGTTAAATTCAAAAAAAAAAAAACTCAGGTACTTTTGAAGGTAAGCGTCAAAGGCCAATCAGCCGCTTGGAGACACTAACCATGAAAGCATAGCTCTTAATGAATCACTTTGAAGATGTTTTCAATATAGACATAAAAAATGGTTCACATTTCAGATAATAGGCTTGGTGAACAAATATATGTATGCACATATAAGTAATAAAGATAAGATACATAAATTTGGTTGTAAAAAAAGTAGATATATAAGTAAGGTATATAAATACATAATCAACAAAATATAAAAATAAAAAAAATACATAAATAGATAAAAAAGTATATAAATGAGAGTTAAATGAAACAAACATGAATAGAAAAAAATTTGTGTGGGAATACTAGCACTCAAGCTGTTGTATTATTGGTATATTTGCAAGCAAAACATTTAGGGGTTGTACAAGTTGAAAAAACATATTTCGAGAGAAAATATTTTTTAATATAGTTTCTAAAAGAAGAAAAGTACAAATCGAAATTTGATGTATCAAACTGACTGTTATTAAATAACAAAGATAATTTAAAAGAAAAAGACTGGCATGATTTGAAAAACTTGTAACGAGGCAAGATCATGGTTAATGGAAATCGTGGGGATGTTCTATTAATACCTACGTTCAAAACAATTAGTTGATCAAAAATACTTGGAAGAAAGAAATTGAGAAATTTATAGAGAAATAATGCGACTTTCCTTTGATATAGATCACTAAACTTAAGTAAGGAGTATGATGCAAACAAAAAATTTGTATGGGAGTACTTTCTGCAACCAAATATCAATCTGAGAGTCTGTTTTTGAAAAGTAAAAACTCTAGTATTATTGGTATGACCCCAATTAAGCAAACTATATGTTATATGAGGAACAAAGAGGGTCTTGTAAAGGACAATCATTGTTTTTAAAGGAAAAAATTTTTTGACAGTCTTTAAAGAAGCACTAATATAAGCAAGTTTCTGGCAAATAGTAGAAATATGTTTGTCCCAAGAAAGATTATGACTAATGTGGAGTCCCAAAAGATTAAAGTTCGAAATTTTCGCAAATTTTATTTTATTAAAAAACTCATCAAATTTGTTAACGAGTTTTCTATAAGAAAAAACCATACTAAAAGATTTTTTGTAATTTAAACTTAAATTATTGTTCTCAAACCACTTTATAATCGAATTGAACTGTTCAAAAAGAAATATTTCATTCAGATTTTTCCCTGAAAAAATCGCAGTTATATCGTCGGCGTACATAAACATTTTTACCTGATTTGTAGTATGGGGTAAATCATTTACATATATATTAAAAAACAAGGGTCCAATAATGGAACCTTGTGGTACTCCTGAAATAATTTTTTTATTTTCAGAAAAAAAATTACCTAGAGAAACACACTGATATCTATCTTTGAAGTAAGACTCTAAAAATATGAGAGAACTTTCGGAAAAACCATAGTACTTAAGTTTTAACAAGAGTTTTTGGTGAGATAAAGAATCGAAAGCGTGACTTAAATCAAAGAACAACGTAAAAACTTCATCCTTGGCTTCAATAGCGTTGATTATCGTATTTATAAAGAAAGAATGAAAAAGTTCAGTTGAATAGGATTTTCGAAAACCAAATTGGTAAGGTGAAAAAAGGTTATTAAGAGAGAAAAATGAGTTTATTTGATTAAATAAAACTTTTTCGAAAACCTTAGATACGGAAGAAATTATGCTAATCGGTCGGTAATTTGCAACATCGTTTTTCGCTCCTTTTTTGTGTATGGGAATTATTCTACTATTTTTCAAAATACCAGGAAAAGTATTGTATTTAAAACATGAATTAAATGCAGTCATTAATGCAGGGGAGATCCAATTTTCTACAAGCTTCAAATCTGAGAGTGAAAGACCATGTACATCAACACAGGTTGAATTTTTCAAACTATTCAAAGATATAAGTACATCATTAAGAGAAACTTGTTTAAAAGTAAAAGGTGAAGTATGGTGACTTAAACTTTGTCGTATTTCAAATGAAGAATTTGATTCAGCAACAAAATTGCTACAGAAGTGATCATTGAAAATGTTGCATAACGTTTGTTCCGAACTTACTTCAGATCCGTTAATCTTTAAAGCTAAAAGCTCAGAGTTTTTGTTATTTGTTTTCATAAGGGAGTTCACAATTTTCCAGGTACTTTTGCTGTCGTTGCAATTACTCAATAAATTTTCGTAAAATTTCTTTTTTAAAAATTTAACTGTGTATTTAACTTTATTTCTAACATTCACAAACTTAACTCTGAGATCATCATTTCTCAATTGCCTCCATTTTCGATGTAACCTATTTCTAGACTGTATCATCATTAAAAGGTAAGGGGTTACCCAGGATTCTTTCTTTTTCAATAAATTATTAGGGTAAGAAATTTTTTTAGATCTTTCTTTAAAAACAACTATTCTATTAATTATATTCTCCAAAAGTATAGAAGGAAATTCCTTCAAAGAAAATGATAAGTTTTTCCAGTCAAAATTCGAAACAAGGTTTTTAAACTTATTTTTATCAAAATAACTAGTAAATCTTTTATTTTCAGGTAATTGATAATTTAAACAAATAAGTATTGGAAAATGGTCTGATAAAGCAGTATCAAGAACAAAAGAATCGTAATCAAACTTATTTAACGGTAAAAAGAAATTATCCAAAAGCGTGAAGGAGTTAGATCGTGTATAAGTAGTAATCGTAGGAAAATAGGCATTAGAAATGATAGTACTAATGAAATCAGATATATAGCTAGATTTATAGCAAAGAAAGCTCTCGAAGTGCTTTACCCTGAACTAGCAAAGAAAGCTCTCGAAGTGCTTGTATCTTTCGCAACTACTTAGAGAAAGGATTTTTGTCTACTTCACAAAACAGAAATCGGCTAAATTCTTGACATGACATGATGGTTGAAAAAACCAAGATTCGATGCCATTATAGGGAAAAAACAGCAGCCACAAAGCCACTAGACTTGGTTTACTGTGAAGTACAAGCAATACAAAAATGTTATTTTTAACAAAATAAAAATATTTTTACTAATATGTACTATGAATTTTTGTCTTGAAAAAAATGTAAGCTGTATGAATTAAGATTGAATTCAAAAAATGTTTTTGCTATTACATCCACTCTGTGTTTTTAGATTTTAAATATTTCAGTATCTATGGGGTGCGAGAACTGATTACAGATATGAAAAGGGTGCGAACAGTGAAAAACGGTAAGAACCACTGATCTAAAGCATTTTTAACAAAGTCAACTTCTTTCATTGCTTTGACAACATCAATAATTCTTCCTTGCAAAGCCACAGTAAGAGGCCTAATGTATGCTAAGCATTAAGTCACGATAGTCAACACTAATATCAATTGAAATAAAGTGATATCCATTATAAATCCAGATGTAACAGATGTTCGAATTTCATTTGACAGAAGTTCAGGCATTGCAATAACCATTGATGATAAAAAGTAATAAACAATTCAAATGCATCATGTTTTGCAAATTGCCTAAAATTAAAAGTTGCTATAACTTGCAGATGATGAAAGTGGAAGTAAAATGGTTCTTAAATTAACATATTTGTATTACTTTCAATTTTAAGTTCTTGCTTGTCGTTTTGGAGAAAGATTATGAATATCTTAACAATTAAAAATTAAATATTCATGTCCAATAAAATAAAATTATTCTTAGAACGCGCCAATTGTACCCATCATGTTTCTTACAAGACTGTTTTCAAGAGAGTGGATTACACATCTATTTAGTTGATGAGCTGAACACCAGAAGGGTAAAAAGCTTTGGGATACTGGTGTTGAATTCTACGACCAACACCTTTACTTTCTCACTCATATTACCTAAATTTGTAGACATGAATTAAATTATGAATTTGTTCCAACTACATCATAACTTTGACTTTTCATTCTTAGTGGATTTAAGGCCAAACTAGTCACAGTATGACTTGAGAGAGCTTCATCGCTGCACAGAACAGCACTCCTTTAATGATTGATTTGATAATTTGAGCATTTTTTTCTAAATTTAAGAGAGAGTATAGGCATGTTGCTCTTGAACACAGGAAGGAACTGTCCAGAACGAATTTTAGAGTTCATGTGAGCCTGGTATCCATTTCCACCATCTTTATTTGTTCGTTTTGTACCTGTAATTTAGTGAGAGAGACGCAAACATATCCAATGCTTTTTTTCCAATTGCAAAAAGGTTCTGATACAAGTTTTCGACGTTTTCTATTCATTGAAAATGCAACACAATAAACAAAATAAGCAGCAACTTCTTCCAAAATGTAAACTAGTTCAGGAAACATTTCTAGCAATGGCGATTGAAACACCTTTTTAATTTTCCTGTTTTTAAAAATCAAATATATGATTTTTATCCAAAATATTTAGTATATGCACATATAACATAAATATAAAATTTCTCACTTTGAAAAAAATTAACATCAACTAACAAAAAAATTAAGAATCAACATCGCTAATGTCTACATTTGTATTCATTGGAGGTTCAATATAGATTTTAGAAGCTGTAAAAAACTCAGAACCTTCATTTATAGCTTCTTCTAATGTATCAAGAACATTGCAAAGAGTATCCTCAGCCATTTTAAAATAAAGACAAATTAAAACTAAAAAAATAAAATATTACATCAAGGACTTTCTTATAAACACGTATCTATTTTATCCCATTGTCAGTTTAAACTTACATAATAAAAAAAAGTAAAACTATTTGAAAAAAATTGTAAATTTCTAAATTTATGTCTTTAAAAGTATTAAAATACTTTTAATTAAGTTTTTAAAAAGTTTTAGTTTGAAAAATTTTATTTTCTAATTTAAAATTTTAGTTTTTACTCTTAAACCCAGATAAATTTTCTTTTAGAAATGAAAACAGAAATTTTCAATAAAATTTTGATAAATAAAACAGAAACTTAGTATAAAAAAATTATTTGATTTTTATACTGTACAAAAAATCAGAAATAATTTTTTTTTTTGCTATACTTTTAAAACATAAGCAATTTTCAATGTAAGTTTAAACTGATGATTTGGGTTAAGCAAAATAAAAAATTTCAACAAGATCCATTTTGATTTTATATTTATTCTTTTATAACTGCTGAAAACATCAAATATTTCTTTAGTACGTTTTACAAATGCTAAATGATATAATGAAAAAATTCAAGTCTAACTCTAGCTAAATACGTCCTTGCGTATGTATATACAGGAAAGTTTTTGTGAAATTTTTTTAGTTTTTCTAAAATTATAAGAATGTTTTTTCGCTTTTTGATTAATTGAAAATGCACTTAAAAGCCTGTAAAATTAATTTAACTAAATGTTATAAGAGAGACTTTAAGAAACTTTTTAAGAGACTTTTTTTTTAGAGTTATAGAGCGACTTTAATTAGTCTTAAGTATGCTCATGGATTTTTTCTCTTACTGTTTTATTTCTTCAAATATGCTTTTTATGTACAATAAATCTTTCTTTCTTTCTTTTTTTCTTTCTTTATAAAATAAAAATCAGTAAAATGTATCAAATTTAATCTCGAATTTTATTGATGCCTTAGTAAACTCAAAAACAAAGATAAAAAGATGATGAGAAATTTAAGAAATGTAGTGGAGGATATTAACAAAAGAACGTGTATAATGAATATAAGGAATTTATGAGAAAACAAATCAAAGTAAATAAATATAAAATTGATAACTAATAAATCAGAGAACGTTTAAATGTCAGAGAAGAAACATTCAATATAAATGGTAGTGCCTGAAGGGTAGAGGTGAATAAAGAGAACTGGTGTACGTTTGCGAGCTATTACTCGAAGCCACAGAAGGATAGAAAAAGCGCTCATACTGAGAATGGATCGAGTTGTTTAAATTGATCGTTGAAGAAAAATGATTATTGAAAGAAAAAGTTTCGCTACTTGTAGATTGTAGAGGATCGTGGTATTTACTAATATAGTCTTTGTTCTAAAAGTTTATACACATGTTCCTAGAATGAGTTATGGTGTTAGAGAAAAAAACCTGTTTGTAGCGACACTCAAGGAGTCTCGTTGAAAAGTCAAGATCTGAAATAGAGATAAAAAATGACGAGGTTTTTATTTTCCTTATTCTCTCGTATTTACAATTTTTAAAGTATAATGCAAATTGAAATAATTATTGTTCGAGTTAGTGAGTTAATTAGTGAGCTATTTGTTAGAAATTTAATTTTTTGTTCAAAAACAACTTAAAAATAGAAAAACAAAAAATAAAAAGGTTTTTTGGAACGGTTTCTAGCCAAAATCCCCGAAAATTAAGGCAGCAGTAACTTTAGTTTTCGGGGATTTTGGTTTTTGGAGATTTTGGTAGCGGGGATTTTAGTTATCGAGGATTTTGACTAGAAACCATTTGGAAGAGAGATGAAGCTAAAAGCTGTGAAAATTAGAAATGAACCTTTTGGTCTTTTGTAGTGGTACGAGTTATTGACGTGTCGTATGTCATCATCTTCAAAAAAATGTTAGAAACAAATTAATTTAAAAACCAACTTAAGGAGTAATAATTAAGAGTACATGAGCGATAGAATTGTTTGTGACTTAGCTTGAAATTGTTGCCATGTATTTTGGGCAAATCTTCAAAAACGGAGTCATTCGCTTTTTCTAAAAAGTTGAAAAAGCGTTCATCTGCAATTCTAAGATTTGATACTTTCAAGTAAAGTAAGGCATAAATTCTGAATTTAGGATCCTCGCAATAATTTGATATAAATATATCTTATGGTATTTATCATTTCTTCATTTGTGAATAAATTTGGATTAATATGTCATCATTTATGAAAATGCGTGATACGCACATATTAGTCCTTTTTTAGCTTAAGTGATTGGAAAAAGTTTAGTAAATTTGTTGTTATCAAAAATTTAAAGAAAGGAATGTTTGAGAAATAAGAAACGACATTTATTTTGACTGCTTTACTTTTTTAAAATAGAAAAAATGTTTCAATTTATTAGATCGAGTATATGTAGGGATGTGGGATTTCCCAGTTTTTCGGGATTGTTCGCGTTTTTCGAAGTCTCAATAATGGAATCCTTGTTCAAGTAGAAAAATCTCAAATTTTATTAATCCATTTTATAATTTCAATAAGAATGTTTGAATAAGAAACACAAAGAAAGTTACAAACTTATAATTTAAAACTCTTTCATCTTGATTTGATCAATTTTCATAACCAAATACCTAACGAATTCAATCAAGTTGTCTAAATAAAAGAGGATATAATAAATGCACATAAGAGAGAGACAATAAATGAGTGGAAATATATGCAAAAATGCAGGCGGCTATTAACTACCTCAAAATCAAGCAATTGGCTCCGTCATTTAAAAATGGCGGCACACATCCGAGGAAAAAAAGCAAAAGATAAATGAAAAAGTAGTCAAAAATTGCTTATTGTAAAACAAAATGCGTTATTGAAACCCAGTATCTAACCAAACTTACTCATGCCCTCTAAAGCATGTATCACTTCGAAAAGAAATAAATGCACAATCTAATCAGAAAAATGTTAACATTATAAACAATAAAACTAAAAAATATTATTCAATGCTCGGTTTTAAACTGTATCATCTTCTGTTTATGCATTCATGATTATAGCTACCCGTATATACCGATGTTTCTTTTGACCCCATCGCCGGATCAAGGAAATTTTAAAGGCTATTTAATTTTATTACTAGTGGAGACTAGGTTGAAAAATAGATGGAGTAAAAGATGAGTGATAAAAATGTTGTCTGCAATTTTTTAAGCTAAAAAAATTAAACTTATAATTATATTTATATGAAAATACCTTTTTCACGTAGTTTGCTACTTTCTTGAAAGGAATCACCGGATTCTGAAGCTTAATAATGTATTGGATAATTTTTATTTATTATTATAATATAAAAGTATTACCAGACTTTTTTTCGACTTCATCCCAGTCTAAAACACTAATATCACACTTTGCTAGAAGTGAGTGATGATCTTGATACTTCATAGCTATAAATACAATAAAGTTTGAAAAGATGAGGAGATGAGGAAAACAAAGTGCGGAGGAAGAGAGTGTGGATAAACACATTTTGTAGCCTACAACGTGTACGTCTTGTGTGTGTATGTGAGGAAATAAAATGCATTAAAAACGTCTTAACATTCGTTTAAAGTCAAATTTAAGCAGAACACGCCCTAAGCAAATATTTTAAGGGGGGGGGGGGGGGGCGTGGGTCCAAGGGGCAAACTTTTTTACCAGACATATGAAAAACATGTATATCTGATTTATTTAATAATTAAATAATTTCAACAAGTGGCGGATGAAGGAATTTTCAGAGGAACGAAGAAATTATATATACAAAATGACAAGATAAAAAGTATTTTTTTAATCATTTAAAGTTGAAGTATGCGAAAAACGTATGATTGAAATTTAAAAGTTCTAATTAAATTTTAATACAAGTTTTATTTTAAAAAAATCAAATAATAAAATCCTTTCTTCTATTTGTATCAGATGTATCCCCCATCCCCCCTCTGGATCCGTCACTGATTTCAACTACATTCTTACAAATATCCTTACAGTTAGTATTATAAATACTTCTAGTTTACATTGTTTTTAAATTGGCTTAAAATAAGTTTTGAATGCCGAGGGAGACTATTGATAGTACTATCGATTAGAATTTAAACGGTTTTGAAAATCCCTCTGCTCAAGTGCACATATAAGCCACGGAAAGGTAGATAGTGAATGGATAAAAAATAATTCGTATAAAATAATAATTTAGCATTGGTAAGGACTAGAAATTACAGAGGTACTGATTCCAAAATTTTGGGCGATTCCGATCCTAATTCTAAAAAATGGCATGAAGCTCTGAATGAGACTAGGTATGCCCGCCAAAGATATAAACACGTGTATAGTGATGTGGTCAGCATATTTATTTAAGTAGTGAAGTATTTGTAAACGTTTATCATGATCCATTGAGCGAATTAAAGTTAACAAATGTTGCTTTATTTGTATTAGCAAAGGAAAAAAATGTGAAAAAAAGGAAAATTATATTAAATTTTATAAATAAAAGACGATAAATAATAATCATTAAAATTTTATTATTTATTTAAACATTTTTTTAATAATTGAGTTCGTAGGTTTCAATTTTGATTAAATTAAAGAATCTTTAGGAATCGTTTTTTAGTTACTTTGCCGATACGGATTCTTCATAATTTGGAGGATTCTACCGATGCAGGTGCAAGATAATAGGTACATTGCTCATATAAATCAAGAGTTTGCTTTCCTATAAGGCAGCGTTGTAGTTTGGGTAGTACCGTCAATTAAAGATGCAGCATATTTATACTTTTCCATTTCTTGTAAAGCTAATTAAGATATCGATCCTTTATCCAGATATATATCCAGTCAACGTCCGTAGGGTATTAGACGGATGAAAATTTCCCAATATTGATCAAGAAAAATTTAGGAAGCGGAAAGAGGCACCAAAAAGGTATGAACCATCTCTCAAAGTTGATCTTTTTAATAAAATAGTACATGCATAAAAATTTGAACAAAAATACCTGAATGAAGGAAATAGTGAATGGCGTAGCTTTTCGAACAAACAACTGCTTTATTTTAAAGCAAAGAAATTATGAATGAAATTGTTCAATTGAAAATATAACAAAATTGATTTTAAATATATCAAAATAACCTAGGAGAATATTATCAAGCAATCAATTTACTATGAAACAATTAATAGTGCAGGCAGTAAAATTGTTACGCAGTCGTAATATTAATCGATGTTTGGAATAAGAACACCCAGAACAAGGGTATCAAAAAAGATGAAATGAATAACTAATAGAGCATTACGTGGATCATTTGAAGATCTTTCGCTTGATTGATCACCATATGAATCAGCAGCTAATAAATAAAAAAAAAACTCCATATTTTTTCATTTAAAAATAAAAATAATCGAATACATGAATTGGATTTTATTTCATCTTCAAATTCTTCCTCTTCCAGCGAATTAGCTAAAATATTTTTTCTCTATATAGTCTTAATTAGGATCGTGTATATGGTCACAAAGTATACACCTTATCTTGTTTCTTAGACGTAAAAACTAAATCCGAATTTTTATTATCGGATCAAAAATATTGAAATTCATCGAAGCATTGACCTTTTGAAACTTTGAAATCTATGAAAAAAGTTTCCTGAACTATATAAACTTTGAAATCTATGAAAAAAGTTTCCTGAACTATATAAACTTTGAAATCTATGAAAAAAGTTTCCTGAACTATATAAACTTTGAAATCTATGAAAAAAGTTTCCTGAACTATATAAACTTTGAAATCTATGAAAAGTTTTTTATTATATTTTTTTTAAAATTTTTTTTTTGAAAAAAGTTTCCTGAACTATATAAACTTTGAAATCTATGAAAAAATTTCCTAAATATTTAAATTTTGAAATTTTTGAAAAAGTTTTCTGAATATATTTTTTTTTTTATAAAATGTTTTAAAGGTGCGATAAAAGACGTTTTCAATAATGAACTTCCGACTAACTAGTCCAGCCCGGGATATATATTCACTTATTTTTGAAAATTTGGGATTATGTTAAATTTGCAAGGAGGTTGAATGAAAATACCCTTTTAAGTTTTTTAATCAAATTTTTTTTTGGAGTATTTGTTTCATTTTCATCATCTCAATTTGTGTTACCAATTTATTCTTAACCTGAATATCTGAAGATTTAATTTAAGATTTTTATAGAATTTAAAGGTAAAATTGAAAATATCTTTTATATGGACTCTAAAGCAGTGGTTCCCAACCTTTCTATGCTACTGACCCTATTTACTCCTCAAACTAATTTGCTGATCCTGTCACAAAAAAACATAATTCAATTAGTTTTGGCAAATTTCAAAATATCACTTCATACAAAATTCATCCAAAATTGGATGAATCTTCATCTATAAAATTTAACTGGCTTGGATATGCCATTTTTTGTTGCTTCAAAATATTTATTAGTATTTACAGCAATGATAACGAAAATTATCTGTAGAATTAACTTAACAATAAAATATCCTGAAAGCTAAAAAATTTTTTACTTGTTCTAATTTTTACCGATAAATCAGGAACAAATATGGGATTAATATTATAGGCATAAATGCTTACAGCACGCCAATTCAATATAAAATAATTAAAGCACTGTTAGCAGAATCATCATCATCATCATCCATTTTGCCTTTGAGGCCTGGTTATTGTTCCCAAAGAGTCGGGGTCAACCAGGTTTAGCAGAAAATACCTAATAGCACGAGATATTAGGTGCGCTTAAGCTGTGAGCATGAAGTGCTTTCAAGAATGAATTTTATATATTACATCTATGATGATTATTATAGCCTGACAAAACATTAAATTACATACACACACAAATGTACCAAAAAAGCGAATTTCTCTTTTCTTACTTTTTTCGATACAATCATTGCATTAGACTTATTTTTGTTTATGGTTAAGAAGGCGTTAGTACGAATCCATTTGAAAATCTTTTCCAAGTTTTGGAAAAAGCATTCTCTCATATTCAGATCATATTTAAAATGTAATGTAATGCCATCAGCCTACATTATCGAAGTCATTTGTTTAGAAAATAATAACTTATTGTCCATTAAGTTTATCTTAAATGTGTTATTTATAAAGAGTAAAACATGAAAGCTTATATTATATAAAAAATATCAATAGAGATATAAGTTCAGACCTCGTTTATTGTTCTTTAATTTGATAAACATTCAGTTAAATTTGATTAATCATCTCTATACAGAAAAAATATTAAAACTGGGAATTGTTTTTTACTTTAAGCTCGAATAATTTTTACACGAATGATAATAATTTTGGAAATATACATGACTGAATTTCATTCTCTTGTTCTTTTGCCATATCAACTGATGTTGCTAAAGAAAAAAATTAAATTGATTGTAAAGTAAAATATCATATCTATTTTACATGATTTAAATTCGCCTTCTGCCTTGTTCTTCACTTTAACAGATACTATTAAAACAAAAAATGGCATAAACTTTTTAAATATTTTGAGTTTGACATAAAAAAATAAGGTTAAAGGTTATTCTTTATAAGTTAAGCGCAGTAAAAATAAGTATACTTGATTTAAATTTATCTTGCTTCTTCGCTACTTCAACATACACTGCTATGTAAAATAATGCAAAAATATAAAAATCAAAAAAAAATTTGTTACACAAAAGAAAAAAATGGTTCCATTAACCCAGGGGTCGGCAAAGTGGTCGATATCGATTCCTGGGGGTCGATAACAGATCTTTAGGGGTCAATAAGATAGACAAACTTACTAAATTTTGCTATGCTTTTTTTACTCTATAGTAGTAATGAATCTTCTTTTTCTTTTAAAACATAGCTTAGGACATTGTATAGTATAGGATATATGAAACATATTTGGTTTGTATTTTTTCTCTTAATTTTTGGACATTGATTAATGTTTTTATGAAACATTTCTATGTGGGGTAGGGGTCGATGTGAGGACAAATGTTCTATGAAAGGGTCGACGGGTAAATAAGTATGCTGATCCTGGCATTAACCTAATCATTTCCTTATTTCCAATGAGTTTTTGTATAACTAAAGGCAGATGATTTTTAATTTATAGGAAAGTGCTATCACATTGTGATTCAGATGGTTGTTACTAAACTAAGCCTCTGTGGCATAGTGGTTAGACCTCAGCAATTTCATTTCAAAGATCTCGAGTTCGATTTCCGAAGCGCCCGAATTAGAATTTCTTCTTATTTAATCTGTTTCAGTCCGGTTGACGTCAGAAAGGGCATTCGGTCAAGAAATGCACCACGATGCAAAAAAGTCCCATAAATGTGTGTGTGCGTGCGTGTGTGTGTGTGTGTGTGTGTGTGTGTGTGTGTGTGTGTGTGTGTGTGTGTGTGTGTGTGTGTGTGTGTGTGTGTGTGTGTGTGTGTGTGTGTGTGTGTGTGTGTGTGTGTGTGTGTGTGTGTGTGTGTGTGTGTGTGTGTGTGTGTGTGTGTGTGTGTGTGTGTGTGTGTGTGTGTGTGTGTGTGTGTGTGTGTGTGTGTGTGTGTGTGTGTGTGTGTGTGTGTGTGTGTGTGTGTGTGTGTGTGTGTGTGTGTGTGTGTGTGTGTGTGTGTGTGTGTGTGTGTGTGTGTGTGTGTGTGTGTGTGTGTGTGTGTGTGTGTGTGTGTGTGTGTGTGTGTGTGTGTGTGTGTGTGTGTGTGTGTGTGTGTGTGTGTGTGTGTGTGTGTGTGTGTGTGTGTGTGTGTGTGTGTGTGTGTGTGTGTGTGTGTGTGTGTGTGTGTGTGTGTGTGTGTGTGTGTGTGTGTGTGTGTGTGTGTGTGTGTGTGTGTGTGTGTGTGTGTGTGTGTGTGTGTGTGTGTGTGTGTGTGTGTGTGTGTGTGTGTGTGTGTGTGTGTGTGTGTGTGTGTGTGTGTGTGTGTGTGTGTGTGTGTGTGTGTGTGTGTGTGTGTGTGTGTGTGTGTGTGTGTGTGTGTGTTGTGTGAGGCACGTCTTACCAAGCGGATTCTGGAGCTAAGAACGCTTAACGAAGTTTGCTTAAATTAAAGCTTATTTACTATAGAAAATATTCATTGAGAATATATATGAATAACAGCGAGGAGAAAATAATAAAAACAGTTTCAATTGTAAAAATCATACATGCTTTGAGTTCGTCTTTCACTTTTTCCTGCTCTTCATCTGAAAGTGCTAGATAAGAAAAGTTATTTAAATTACTTAAAAATGCAGGTAAAATTCTTGATAAAAATTGCAGGCAAAAATATTTTTAGCTTAATAGTAAGTTGTAAATTAAAATTTTTATTCATTCAAAGAAGACGTGGGAATCCCATATATTATTAGCTCCCGACAATTCAGCCCACACAGGCATCTAATCTGACTTAACATTTTAGGTCATATTACGAGAATAATTAAACAATAAAAAAAGTGATAAATAATATTAAAATATATATAAAATAAAAGAGAAATCAAAATATTCATAAAAATTACATGATTTAGATCCATAACTTTCTGTTTTAGCTAAGTGAATTGTAGATTTATTTTCTGATGG
>JAUIRK010000705.1:0-166366 GCA_030549495.1 Nectonema munidae
TCTACTAAGGCTACAAGAAAGAGCAAACACACATAAGATATTCTTTAACTCCAGCAAAACAAACCTCATTCACTTTACACGCAGACGCATAGAACATTTACCCCTTCATTTAAATACCTCTACTTCTATAACTGCATCAAAGACTATCAAATATCTAGGACTAAACCTTCAGTCCAACCTAAAATTTTCAATACACTTTAAAAAAATATACCAAAAACTCTCAGTCACCCTTTTTCACTGCGCTATCTCTTATAAATGGGGCCTCCGTCCCAAACACACCAAATACATATACAT
Source organism: Nectonema munidae (assembly GCA_030549495.1). Classification (NCBI taxonomy): domain Eukaryota; kingdom Metazoa; phylum Nematomorpha; class Nectonematoida; family Nectonematidae; genus Nectonema; species Nectonema munidae. Next base: position 295 of record JAUIRK010000705.1, read on the forward strand.
ATCCTTAATCCTACCAGTAATTCATTACAGAATTCTTTCCTGGGGCATCTCCTTAAAACACCCCACAACCATAAATTTTCTTAACAAGATACACCGTCTCTGTCTAGTTTGCATCACCAATGCATATCGTACTACTTCCACACAATGCCTAGAAATTCTAACTAACACCCTACCATTACAACTTAAACTTAAAAAAACTATTATTAAGCGTTTCATCTTAACATACAACAACTTAATTCCCCCATTTCATCCGATCACACCCAACCACAATACTCCATCCTATTCTTTCTACTCACATCTATTAGCAAAATACGCTCCAAATATTGCTTACTACCTAGTTCATCTCTCGATACACCCATCTCTTTTAACTCACCCATCTGCACAAAACCCTCTCAAAGCATCCATATGCAAAAACAAATTTTTTGCAAAACAATCAATTTCATATCTTCGCTCTACCTCTTCACCAACCTCCCTACGCATCTTCACAGACGCCTCAAAGAAGTCCCTAAGTACCTCCTTTGCTTACGCCTTCTTCAAAGGCTCTTCCACTAGCCCCTTTTTACACCCATCGATCCCAATTAAATCCTCTACTCTCAATCCTCGAATGCGAAATCTTTAGCCTTTTACACGCCTGCACTACGATCACTAACAACATTAACCACTTCCTTCCCCACTTTACTACCATCCATTTCTATACCGATGCACAAAACATAATCCACGATCTCTCTCCATCACACAACATCCCATTTCCCTCCTTTCAACTCGCCTCCTCCCTAATCAATCTTACAAAACATTTCCACATACACCTATGTTGGTGCCCTGCTCATCTAAACATACCAGAAAACTCCCTCGTAGACTACTTAGCCTCAAACTTACACCTAACCTCCCACATTCTTCTCAACTCCCTACCGCTCAAAACCTTTCTAACACACATTCACTTATCCACTCTAGAAGAATGGCAGATGTCCATATCTTCATCTCAAAATGCACTAATCTCCTCTTTACCACACATCAGCACAATTCACACAACTTTTAAAAACAAAAAATTTACACCACCTCGTTCAACCATTCGTTGGCTATCAGGCCATTGCCCATGCAAAGCATATCTTTTCCGAATTAAAGTAAGCGAAAATCCATACTGTCGTTTCGGATGCGACACAATAGAAATGATAAATACCACCTCATATTCACATGTCAAATCTTCTCTTATCATCGCAAAGATCTTCTATTTCGCTGCCTTTCTTTACTTAACAGATCTCCAACAACACTCTCAGATCTTCTGTTACACCCAACACTACTAAAATCCCTAGCAACCCTCATTGACACCATTGAAACAACTCTCACCACCGTCGATAACCCTATAACAAACTAATCTGCTTTTCTCTTCTACTTTTAGGACAACCTATCTCTACCAACATCTGCATCTTCCTTAACCAACTCTCAAGCTTACGCGAGCATATCAGCTCACGATGGAAAGTGCTTTGAAATCCACCTACCTACCTACCTACCTACCTATCTTACCGACACGTTTTTTACCTACATAAAATGATGATGACTTGAAAACAGTGTTGACTAATGAAGTGTCTAATTCAGAGTAAACTAAATCAACACCTCTACACATCCTTTAACTTCGATCAGCCCCTGGCCAGACTATAATTATATGAAGGAAGTGGGCAAAACTTATTTTAATAAGGTCTTGACTATTATAAACTATATACATTTATATGAGTTCAGGAGGGAGGGCTCGTTGGAGATATCAAAGTATTTTCAGCCGTAAGGCTATATGCTCGCATTATGCTTGAAGATGGTTAATCACAGTTTTTCTATCTTTATTTTTAAGTGGTGAGAGCCTTGGGGATCGAACCCATGACCTTCAACTTTTAAGCTTTGAGGACACCATAACAACCGATGCGGCTCTAAAAATAAAATAAGAAAATTTTGATTAGGTATTATTGCTTTAAATTTGAGTTTGATGAAAAATCAGATTCTTTTAACTCTAATGCTTATAATATTTTATTATTTTTTTGTTTACCTTTTTACCTCCAGCCTTTTAATGATAGCTTTAATTTTTTTATTCCTACCTTCTGGTATATTTTAAAGTTTTTTAACACTTAATTAATATGGTATGATATTTTACCACCCCCTGGATTTCAAGCTTATTTTTACAAAAATAATAGGCTCTAACTTTCAGTACCTTTAATCTTGACAATCTATTTGCTTAAACTCATTGTTTCACAAAATTTAGCGATTGCAATTTGAATACAACACAAAATAATGTTTTACTCGATACTCTAGTGACATAGGTGTATTGGATAAAAGGGTAGGAATAAAAACGGTTCATAGTCAAAATCCCTGAAAACTAAAATCTGATGAAAATCCCCGAAAATTTAAGTTACTGCTACCTTAATTTTCAGGGATCTTGATAGGAGGGATTTTGGTTCCGGAGATTTTGACTAGATACCGATAAAACCTTGTGTATTTATCTAATTCAAAAAAATTTTCATGAGAACATTTTCAATGAGAAATCTTACTAATCATTTTTTCACTATTATTCTTCAAAAAATTGGCTTATTTTTTTAAAAGGTGAATGAAAATTTATACACTAGAAAAGTTTTATTCACAAAAATAGCTGTGAAGTTATCTTAAGGATTTGTATTTAAAAATTAGAAACAAATTAGCTCCACAAGAGTACAAATGTTCAAAATCATTTGTGATTGACGTTAATCAGATAAGAATTTCTGAATTTCGAAGATTTGTAGCCTAACAATTGTGTACCATGATAAAATAAAAATGCTAAATATTTCAGGTACGAAATATTTATGTAGCAAACTTTGTAAACTAGCTAAAAAAATATTACAAAGAATGAAAAAACCATGCATTTTTTATTCATGAATTTATCAAAATTTTATTTTTCAAATGTCATAGAGAGAAATAAATCATATGTATGAAAGGAATAATTAGTACAATAACGCAAACATTTACACGCTATATTATATCAATGGTAATGATGAAAAATATAGATGACTTCAGTTATTATCTATAAATAAAAGTTGATAGATCACGCGTTGAATTTAGATCTCAGCGTATTGCAATTGAGAATTCGAAACTTTTTCATCACTACATCATTGTTTTTGTTATCTTCATAGTTGTACGTCGTTCAATATAATTTGATTTTGTTTTCAATTTCTTGAATCAAAAAGTTCCACAAGTCGTGAAATTTTGAATATCATGTCTCTAATTGATGAAATTAGTAATTTACTGCAAGAAAATACCCATTTTCAAAAGAACTTTGATTTTTCAGATAGTTCTGGATCAGACATCGAATACTCATCTTTCTGGATTGAAACGCACGAGTAAGAAAAAAATTTTGCGCTGCAAGGAAAAGATATAACAGTGCTCCATTGACATGATAAATTGACATCTTTTGAAATGAAGCTTGAATTAGGGCATTCAAAGTCAAAAAAGAAAAATGTTCAATTTTCACATTGGAACATATTTAATGTTGAAAATAAGATTTTCATCAATGAAGATGTTCTGGAGGCCATGAAACACCGTTTACATATCCTGGCAAATAAATTTGATTAATCTTAATTAAAGAACTGGTTGATTTGATTAAGATTGAGGTATAAAATATGTTTTTCGTGAAATGTCTTATAGCGATTTTTCGATTAAAATGGGACAGTCACATGCTGATATTGCAAAGATGACTCTGAAAGTACTCATTCCATTTGCCACTGCATATGATTTTGAAAAGTGCGTTTTCCACTACTTCCCAAACCAAATCACGAAACATATTTGAAGTAAGCAACGATATGAGAATGGCATCGGAGAAAATATAGCCAAACTTAGACAAAGCAGATGCATCCATCTCGTCAGACTATTCAGACAATTTTGAATAAACAATTGGATCATTTTTTTAGTACGGCAGCAGGGTTTGGGTCAATTATAATTACAATTCATCGTAATTGTAATTGAAATTGGAAAAAATTGGAGACATAATTGAAATTATAATTGTAATTTGAGCCTTGTAATTGAAAAGATAATTGCGAATTTTTTGGTTCTAGGAGAATCATCGGCAATCCTAGCACACCTCAATCAATCTTATAGATGGCACTCATTAAGGTTTATCCTCTCTCTCTCTCCCTAACTCTTTGAGCTTACCGCTCTTTGCTTCTTTCATGTGTTACTATACTACACATGTGATACAAACAAATGTCTGCATCACTGTTTACTCAACTGCTACGACTCAAAGGCTTCCTTTGGCTACCTTTATATTCATCAATTCCTGTCTATATAGAGCAATTATATTATTCAGATAATTTTCGTATATTCCTGAGATATTGGTAAGAAATCACACCCATTTTCATTGTTTCAATTTTCCTTCCTATATTTCCACACATGACTTAAGCAACCTCAGGAGGGGTTGGCAATTGGATGGGTGACTCTCGAGGTATCTCAAATGGTGCAGGACATATCAGTGAGCCCTACTTATCAAATGCTGGGTAGTGTATATTGTCGAAATTGGTTTGTGCACCTTAAAGATCCCTAAGGAATATTTGAAAAGAGTAGAGGAATTTTCCTGTTCTCAGGTTTCCTTCCTTCAGTGTCATGAGCCTCCTTTGGGTTGCCTAGCCCTAGGGCTGAAGCGAATGGATAAAAAAATTGTAATTGTAACTGTAATTGAGGAGAAAATCAATTATATAATTGTAATTGAAATTGAAAAAAAAATGGTACCCCAACCCTGTACGGCAGCTTATATGTTGATTTATTTTTTTAAATGAAACCGCCAACTATTCGAAAATTATATAGAGACTGCCACGCAAATTTTTTTTATAAAGTTTGGGAACCACTGCTCTAATGTAATAAAAGATATATTAAAAAATTTTTATTTTAAAATTACATGCTTTGTTACTGATCCTAAACCAATTCTATTTTCAGAAAAAGACTAAATATTACCTATCTAATCAGAAAACATTAGTTATAAATTAAATTATGAAACTAAAAAATTTATTAATCAATAGTTCTTGGATTAAAAAATATCACAATTCTATTAACTTTAAGCTCAAAATTTTGTGTCAGACAAAAAAAGTAGCTCAGATAATTTGAAAAATGGTGAGAAATTTGACTATTGTGAAATGCAACATTCTAAATGGCTATGGTAAAATATCTCTTTGAATATAATTTCCTCACACGTCCATTGTGACAAGCTTAATAGCTTTATAAAAAGATTTTTTTGAAATATCAACTCTCTTTAATGTGGGCTTCATTAATCCGATTCCTTGATTATTACCCGTACAAATATACTCTTTTTTAAGATTTATCTTCTCTTTTTAATACAGGAAAAATTAATTTTTTTTATAAAAATAATTTAGCTGATATATTTGAGTAAAATTATTATTATTATTTTTCAAAAATTTTACAAGGGTTGCCTGTATTTCTATTCTAATTATTTAAAATGGGGAATCAAGTAATGTGGAAAGAAAGAAGAGATACGATCTATTTATTTATATAGGTGTGATTACTTTCTCTTGTTACACGTGTTCTTCAAGCAACAACAGCAGACCCGCATACACAGAAGGCTGTCAAGGAAGTGGAGCATGTTGCAAAGATCCATTTAATCCAAATTATCCACAAGCGCCTTCGACCGTTTCTCAATGCAAACCTTCTAGCTACGACATTTGTATTAAAGTGAAGTATTCTTGGGATTGTAATTTTAAATTTCAATAATATAATACCTTAGTTTTTTCGTTCAATTTAAATTTATTGACAAGTTGAGAAACATTATTGGAATTTATGGAAATGATAAAATTTTATACGACAACAATAGGAAAAAATATTAACAAATTTTCAAAAATTATTTAAAAAAAATGATTTTAACTAGGTATGTGTCAGCAAAACATCCTCACTTATCGCTCACCGAATGCCACGCAACCCCTAGATAAGGACGCTTTGAACGATTTTTTAATCCTTGATAAACTTTGTCATTTTATTTTCTCTAATTTCAAAATTTTTATCATTAAAATTTGCTCTATTTTCTAATTTTTGAAATTTTTTAAAAATTTATCTACACAATTTTTACCTTTTTTTCTAGTTATAATTATTTTATTAAATTTTCATTTTTTTGTATCGATTTCCTTATTTAAATTTCTATATTTAAAAAGTAACTTTTGTTATAGATGGCGTTTATACCACAAATATACTTTGAACCTAATATATCTGAACGATTTTTTTAAATTCAAATATCAGCCTCTTTTTTGTTATAATACAAGCTGAGGTGCTCAACCTAACAGAAGCAATTTGAAAAGAAGTTTTTTGACTATCAGCTTATATATGTAGTGCAAACTCTGTTTTAGCATTTGACAGTTTAGTATTTGCCTCTGCAATAGTGTTTCTTTCTATCGTGTTGTATAACGTAGGGAAAGTTAACAATTTACAAATTATAAACCTACCCTAAAATAAGAAAAAGATTCCGTTTAATGAATGGTTTAAGTTTGCAAACAAAGGTTCAACTGTTCCTTTACACCAAGGCTTAGAGCAACCTCACGGATAAAGAAGTATTTTTTCAATGGCAATCCTCGTACTTGGCTGAAAAAGTTTCTCTATGGTTTTCATTCATTCAGCCTTATAAGAAGAGAGCGCTTTTAGGTGCAAAATAGTCCGCAAATTATGCCACGATTGGTGTCTGTTTCAACTTATACCCTGTCGTAACCCTATTTGTGAGAGGCTATTTTCATTTCCTCAACTATTTTGGCCTCCCCTCTTTTTTTCTTAAAATATTTGAGAAAAAAACAAAATTCTCGCGTGAAGCCACTAAATAATTTTATCTGATTATAAAATTAAAGTCTGATGGTGTTATTTATACCTGTCAATCAATGCCAAATATATAAACTTCAAAATATATTAGAAAATTCCACATTTTTTGAATATTGTCTTAATAAACCAACTTTTGGTGATTAATTAGCCTAAAATATTTTACCTGTCAGTAAATTAGCTTTAACCAAAGTTAAGTAAATTAACTTAACGCCAAACACCCCCATTCTTTTTAAATAAACTTATCCATGCACAGCAAATTAAACATGCTCAATTTGATTCTCAAAATATTTTGTCATTCTAGACTTAAATTGCGGTTACGGTTTAACTTTGGTTAATTTGTGGTCAGTTATTATTTATTTTTTTTTGAATTTTATTTTTTTATTTCTCTATTTCATCACGACGGTGTTTTTATCAATATATACAGAGGTAATCAATACTAAATTTCAATATAGTTTAAATGATTATATATTTATTCAACACTACATCTAAACCGAGCACTTTTGGCCCTCCTTTGTCTGATTCTTATTTTATCCTTCTTCGCTTCATTTAATAATTAAAGAGATGCAATTTTGGTCTGTATTCTAAACTGATCCTTGCTTGCTAGCTCTACTTTCATCAGAAATTCATTTTATGCAATCTATGTTTGAAAAAATTTTTCAGAGATTTATTTAGCTCAGAATTTAAGCGTTTTCAGAACTTTTCTATTGAAGAGAATCTCTTTGTTGATCTGGTCTTTGTTAACAATATTGTGTTGTAGTATCAGGTGATATGAACAGATATCAGTTGAATGTTTGCTAACTAATCCGTTTTCAACCTGATCTTGATGAAATCATTCATAATCCTCTTTTTTCAATTAAAAAAAGTTTTTCACCTTATCATCTAAAATACCTCTAATTTGGCAAATTCGATTCACATTTATAAAAAATTTTTTGAGAATAGCTATATCTTAACCTCTGGCAAGGTTATGGTAACTCTAAATGTTTGAAAATTTTCAGATCCCTTTTTTGGTCAATTGATGATTAAAATGTCAACTAATAAGACAAAGGATTAAAGGCTTCTTCTTCAAGGTGAAAATGTTTTTTGTCTGAATACTAGGTTTTTACACCATCTCCTAGTTCAGGGTTGTCCAAACCGCGGCCCGCGACCCCCTTCAATGCGGCCCGCGGTGTTTTCTAGAAAACCTTTGAAAATTAGTATTATTTAGACATTTGTTGAGTTACTTCGAAAAAAGTTGTTTCCTCCTAAACTTTATTTAAATTTGAATTGGAATATTATTTATTCTTATATAATTTTAGTTTTACTTAATCCTCTATATCACATACTTTTTTTTTCTTTTCAGACTTAGTGCCACATTTTTACGATGGCTCAGAAAAGAAAAATCTCTGGTGAAAAGCGTCAGTTCAAGGATAGTTGGGAATTGAGATTCCTGGTGAAAGAACAAAGTGGTCGAGTTTTATGTTTAATTTGTAATTATCTGTTATGAAAGAGTACAATGTACAAGGACATTACAGCACTCTTCATGTCACTGGTTATGATAAATACACTGGTGAGGCGCGGCGAGTCCTACTCAAAGATCTCAAATCAAACCTGCCTGCGCGTCAAGAAGAGATTTTCCAATTAGTGAAGCCTTCGTCTTCTACAACCATTGCTTATGATGATGTATCACTTTTGATGGCCAAATCAAAAAAGGCATTCTCTGACGGTGATCTCATCAAGCGATGTGAAATAGCTATGGGCTTTAAAGATGCAGCTCGTGAGTTTGAAAAAATTCCACTCTCGCATCAAACTGTTGCTAGACGTGTTGATGAACTTAGCAATTTTGTTCAGGAGAGGGTCAAAAATCAAATTCGGAAATCTGTTTTTTTTTTCTCTCTTCTTGATGAAAGACAGATATAAGGGATGTCAGTCAGTTGATTATTTTTGTTAGAAGTATTGATTCACAGTTTAATGTCAGTGAGGAGTTACTCGGCTTAATCCCACTTTTTACCACTACGAAAGGATCTGATGTTTATGAAGCGCTAAATTCTTTAGTGAGCGAATATGGGGGCTTTCAGAAATGCTCTTGCATTGTTACAGATGGTGCCAAATCAATGACTGGAGCTAAAAGGGGGCTGAAAGCGTACTTGAGAGATGCTGGAGCAGGCCCGTAGCTAGAACTTTTCACTTGGGAGGGCTGGAAAAAAATTTAGGGGGGCTAAATATTTTTACAAAAAATTTTTTTATATTTGTGGTTTATCTTTCCTGCCTTCAAAAAAATGACTTTTTGAAAATTTTTTTATAAACAATAAGTGTCAAACTTTTACTTTACATGTTTTGAAAAATAAAACAATATTAAAATCAAAACAAAATTAATCTTCTTGACTTTTTTGAAAACTCTTTGCAAAATTCAATGAAATCAATGTTTTTCAACCTTTTAGATTCAAAACCAATCATTGAGAGATTCGCTTTGGAGTACTCAACATTGTTCTCCTTTGTGGAGTGTCTATATTTGATAGAGTCGAAAATGATGATCAATAAAGTGTAGAACATGGGAAAGAAGCAAGGCTAACAAAATTGTAAGTATCAGTAAAACTTCTCTTTGCTCGTAAAGAACTTTCACAATATTTGGAATGGTAAAAAAACATTTTTTTCTTCAGATAATTTTGCACCACTAATAACTCGGTTCTGGAGGAATTTTGATAAGTTTGCTTATTTCTTGAAAGTTTTTAGTTTTGAAGCTTTCTGTTGATAGTTGAGTTATTATAGAAGAATTTCTTTATAAAACATGAGTTTTGATTGAAGCGTTTTTCATATTCAGTTAAAATGTGATCAATGGGAAAAAATGAACTTTTGAGAACTAAAATAATTTTATCTAATCTTTGTCCAGTGGGACAAGTCACTATAACATTTTTAAGTGAGAACTAGAAAAAGTTTTTCTTTTCGAATTAACGTTTTCAATATTTTCTTTACCAATCATCTCTTCTCCAGTTTTCTTAACATCTTCAAAAACATATTCACTTCTTAGTTTTTTTATCTCAGCAAAAACCTATCTGATATCTCCATTGTGAGCAAGATCAATTTCTCTTTTTGGAAGACTTTATCTGAGGTTGTATCAAACTTAAAACTTTTTCTACTAAAACTGAAATGTAAATTTAATGTTTGAAAGTGTTGAATAAAATCCTTTTGCTTCTACTACAATTCCACATCTATAGAAGATCTCTGAGATTTATAATTGTTTTTAAAGTTTTTCTTATTTGACAAAATTCAGAGATGATAGTTTTGTAGTTTGATAATGTCGCTCCATCTTTGTTCTAATAATCTTTTCAAAGATATTCCATTATAATGTTTTGCAACTTTTGGAGTCGAAAAAAGGTATAAACACTTACACTGATCGAAAAGTCTTTGATAATTTTGTTATTACTAAAAGTGTCAATAATAATTAAATGAAGACGGTGATTTAGACAATGAACATAGGGAATTTTTCTTCCTAGTTTTGTTGTAGAATTGTTGTACTCCACCGTTGCCCACTCATGACACTTGCTCCATAAAACATTGAGAAAGAAGTTTTCCAGAATCGATATCAGTTTCGTTCAGAATATCTATACTTTGAAGAATTGAATTTGATCGAGTTCATTATGATGAAGGTAACAATGTCTAGAATGATTCGTGAATTTTTCCATTTTTAACATAACGGATAGATTGATATATTCTCTGTATTAGTTTTGTCTCTTGTGCCATCCATCATAAGTGAAAAGTTACCTGAATCGATTCTTTAATATTGTTTGCAACAGAGTTTCTAACATATAATGGAGAGTAGAAATAACTTCATTTTGAGTTGTGGAGAAGTGTATTTGATTCTGTTGAACATGAGAATTAATTATTTCTTTTAAGGTGTCTTTTTCAATAGTGTAGTCAAAAAGGTTATTGAAAAGACCTTCTTCCTTAGATATATCTTCGTTGAATGTTCCTCTGAAAGAATTGATTGTTGCTAGAAATTTAATTACATCAAGAATTGATCTCAAATAATATCTATTTTTTTCTATTGCACCTCTGAAACGAGAGTGAAACAGAAGTGTCATTTTCCAAACATGTTTTTCTCTTTCAAGCTGCATTGAGTCAAGGTGAGAGATGATGCCTGATGTTTGAGAAATCCTTTGTTTCCTTCATTTGTTTTTTCAGTTAGAAAAGATTCAAAGTAAAAGTGTGTCTCTTTGATTAATTTTGGCAAAAAGTCTACAGGGAAAGCAAAAAGCAGCGTCTTTCATAACTGAGTATTCAAGCCAAGGATATAAATTGTACCAGTTTTTCTGAAATGAACGTGAATCGAATTTTTTGGAAAATTTATAATTGGAAGATCTACTATCTTTACTTAAATCAGTAATACTATTATGTTCAACATTATCTTCACAGATTATTTCTTGATGTTCTTGTCGAAACTTCTTTGCAGGAAGAGAATCAAGATTACTAGACCTTGCTTCGCTTTTCTTATTTTTTTATTACAAATTTATCCATAAAATTCTGAAAGTGTTTAAATAGTAAAAAATAATCATGAACTTACACAGTATTAATTATATCATTTATTTATTTAAAAAATTTTTGGATAAAAATTGTGCATATTGTAACTATCACACTTCATTTAAACATGAATTCATAACATTTTAAATTTTGTAATTATAAATTTATATCAAATTATTTTATTTTCTAAAAAAAGGGAATTTTGCTAAAAAAATAAGAAAAAGATCAATAACTGAAATTAGTTACATATACATTTCAAAATCAAAATATAAAAATTAAATATAAAGTAAATAATAATTTGAAAAACTATTGAAAAAATAAATATAATAAAACTGAGAAATTTTGTTTAATTTTTGTCAAATATAAAAATATTTCAATATATTAAATTTAAAAACATTGTAGCCATTGCAAAATGTGACAGAAAAATATTGTTTTTAATTATAAAAAAAGATAAATAAATAATATTGGATAAACATTAAATACATCAGAAGTCGATTAAACAGAGTCATAAAAAAAGGATAAAAATCTATGCTATAAAAAAATGTTGAAGAAAAAATATAAAAGGGGGTTCCATTTTAGTTAGGGGGCTATATTATTTAGGGGGCTCCCCCCCCTCTTTAAGCCTGTGCTGGAGTCGACTGCCCAATGTTTCATTGCATTATTCATCAAGAATCGTTATCTAGTCGCTGTATACGTTTATCTGATGTAATGCAGCATGTATTCAAAATTATTAATTTCATTAGAGGCGGTAATAAAGCGTTGAGAGATCGTCTATTTGTTGATTTCTTGAGAGATTTAGATACAGAATTTTCTGACGTTTCACTCCATTCTACTCTTCGTTGGCTCAGTGCTGGAAAATGTCTGCAGCAATTCTTCAGTCTGCGTAATGAGATTCTAAACTTTTTAGAAGAACTGAGTGTAGACACTGATGGGTTTAAAGGTTTATTGAAAGACGTCAACTTTCTGAAAGGTCTAGCATTCCTCACTGATATTACTCAGCATCTGAATAAGCTCAATTTAAGTTTACAGGGTAGGAATCAAACAATCTCTTCTCTGTATGGTTTCGTAGATGGCTTCCGCAACAAATTATGCCTCTTCAAAAGTAATCTGCAAAGTAACATTCTACTTCACTTTCCAAGTTGTGATGTTATTTCTAGAGAAATAGAGGACAATAACTTCTGCTGCTTTGTTGAAACTCTTGATACTCTGATTGAAGACTTCAACAAGCGATTTAAAGATTTTCAGCACCTTGAGAAAAACTTCAATGTATTCAATGCTCCGCTGACTATTAATATATCAGAAGCCGATGAAGATTTGCAGCTTGAATTGTGTGACTTGCAAAGAGCCCGTTTTTATTAAGCAAAGATACACTGCCAATTGTAATTGGGATTTACGCCGTTTTGGATTGCACTTGCTGTCAATGTTTGGAAGTACCTACCTTTGTGAAGCAGCATTTTCCGCAATGAAGTCGATTAAATCCAAAGAGAGGAATCTACTTAATCAAACATCTCTCGAAGCCTGCCTTCGTTTAGCCTTAACCTCAGTTGACATTGACACAAGGAGCTAATTTCCAAAATGCAGGCACACCCATCCCACTGAATTTTAATTAAACGGTATGTTGTTTTTATTAAAAAATTTATTAATAAAAATGCTTACAATATACTTCTTTAAATATTTTTTACGAATATATTTAAGGTTTAATTCTTAATCATACTTGTCAATTATTTTTAAGGTATCCTAGTCTACTGATGTTTCTCAAAATCTCTACTCTTTCTTATTCGTAATATTCACATCTTAGCTTCTCTAATCTATTCCCCGGCAATATATGATAAATATAAAGGTTCATTTACATGTGCATGTTTTACTTTACATCTGGTATGGTAAGACAAGGCATATGTAGAAAAATGTCAACTGCGGCCCGCGATCTACTTTCCTTTGCCGAATGCGGCCCGCGTCCCCATAAAGTTTGGACAACCCTAGCCTAGTTCATTGGAAAACCGTATATCTTCCGTGTTGACAAGTTACATATTTGTTTCTTAAAACTATATAGCTCGCTAGGACTACTATATTGGCAATATAAAAGCCTTTTAAAACGAGATACTATTTCACCTTTCTTATGATCATGCGTTCTCTTTTCAATGTGCCTTCAGTTCCCTTACTTCTCTTATGCTCAAATATTTGTACCATAATAAATAACGATTGTGAGGAAAAACTTGACAAATGATTTCGTGGAAAAATACTGATTTTTACCAATTTGATTGTTCACCCCATTTTTACACTGTAAAGTCCAAAAGGAGTACAGAAATGGAAAATTATGTTTTAAAAAATTATTTTATATTCGAAGGATATTTTTAGAAGGAATTTTATCCTCAATCAAAATTAGTTTTTTGAGAAAATTAATTTTTCTTTCAGAGATTGACTTTTAACGAAATGTTAAATTTGATTGATAATTTCTTGCGCGCTAATTGCGAAAACTAAGTCCTGAAATGAAAATAGAAAAAATTTAAAATATATTTATTTAAAATTTGAAATTGTTATGAGATAATTTTCAGGCATACATCACTAATTCTATTTTAACTTTGACGCATTTTTTACCAGTAATCGTAAAAACTTAGCCAAAAAATGGTATTTTCTGAAAAAAAATTTCAGGCGAAACTATAAAATTTGATTGACATTTTCACATCCTAATTACGAAAACTGAGTCCAAAAATGAAATCAGCATTTTCAATTAGAAAATGAAATGAAAATATAAATAATAATCTACGAAATACTTTTTGCCGCAAACCACAATTACGATTGACATTTTCACGCTCTAATTGCAAAAAAACGAGTCAAGAAATAAAATCACCATTTTTTATATATTTAAAAAAATAGATTTTATTTAAAATGTAGAAAATTGGATTTAAATTTGTAAAAAGATAGAAAATATTTTTTGGTTCATTTAATGAGAAAACCTTATTTTGTTGTATAGTAAAATCGGATTTAGATCAAATTGATTGTTTTAATTAAAAAGCGTGCTACTAATATTTATTTTAATAAACACAGATATCTACAGATACGATGAGTACTGGGAACGAAGATGCTACGACCAAGAGTACATTGCTTCCATCGTCTCTCCAGAAATATCGGCGTATAGTAAATCGCCTAGTCAGTACCAACAAACGCAGTCTCAAGAAGTGGAGAAACAAGTAAATTTTATTCTTTTGCTTTTATTTTTTAATATTTTTCAATTTTTTATTTTTTTAATATTTTTTAATTTTTTATTCTTTTGCTTGTAAATTTGCTTTTATTCTTTTGCCTGTAAATTTTAGATTTTATATTGGGGGGCGAAATTTTTTTGTTGCAATTTTCAAAATTAGTGGTCTGGAAATACCATGGGAGAGCAAATACTCAAGCAATCCTTTAAAATAGAGTGTATTCCACGCATACCTAAAGTCCTAAATTTACTATACTTCCAGCTAAAATATTTTAATTAAATTTGCATATCGAATATAGTGCGCAGAAAAAATGCCCCGAATTAAAAAGTAGGAAAAAATGCCCCAATTTAAAATTAGGAAAAAAGGCCTCAACACAAAAAAATTATTAATTAAAATTAAAAAAAAATTTTTTTTTAAAAGATATGTCAAATAAAGATTTTTGTAAAAAAAAAAAATGAAAAGTCAACTTTTCATCTAAAACAAATTAAAAAAATCAGCATACGACAATTTTTTAAATACAAAAAAAATTTATAAAACAGCAAATATTTTTGGACTTTGTGTGTATCAGAACACTTTCTAAATATAATTTGTATTTTAACTAAATTTAAGAACACATTCCCACAGATCTGTACCTTTGCTATTGTTTTCAAGAACTTTATAAAGAAAAAATCCTATAGATTAAGAAATTTTAGAAATTTAGCCTTCCAAAACGGTACCAAATAAAAATATTTATATAATTTAAAAAAATCCTGAAAATCAAAAATTAGGGGGCATTTTTTCCTACTTTTTAATTGGGGCATTTTTTCTGGGGGTATTTTTATCTACAACCATAGAATATACACTAGTTTAAAAAAATCCAAAATTGTTAGGGGGTGGAATAGGCTTTTCATTTGAAAAATGAAGTAGTCTACCAGGCACATTACAGGATGTTTGATTCATAGAGAAAACAAATAACTGAAGGTTGGGTAGTTTTATATGAGAGAATGTAGTCTAAAGGCAAAGAGTCTACTAGACACCCTGCGATGTTTATATGAAAAAATGTGATTGATTCAGGGGCAAGGGTATAAAATGAAGTTATAATTGTGCAAACAAAAAAACTAAGATCGCATTATTTCATTTTACTCAGCATCATTCAAAAATAGTTTAAAAGCTACATTGATACAAGCTACAAAAAGTAAAATAACTGTTAACATTTTGCAATGATTTGCCTTTTATAATAACTTTTAAGGAAAAAAAGTCTATCAGAAAAAGTTATAGAGCTTTAACAAAAACTAAAAAATTTTTAGAGCATAACTTAAGTTTTTTGAAAACTAATTTGACGTATCCCCTACAGCATACTCTATGGGTGGCATGGCAGGTTGGTTGAGATGATGGACTCAGCACGAAAGCCTCTGGATTCCATGAGACCTTCAACGTCCGAACAGTAGCAAACAGTGTCACTCATTGCAAAGAATTTTACAAGTTCCTTGTGTCTGTGGCGAAAATGTGAAGTAGTTTTACCCGGTGCAAGCAAATTAAATTCTTTAAGGCTTGAACTGATTCAGCTTTACCTTTTGTTAGGGCTGGGTCTCTTACGAGGTCAGAAAGATCAGCATTGTCCACTAAATGTATATCTTCTTCAGATTGGTAGTCAGCGTAGGATAAATTGCTGGAAGATCAAGGAGAACTTTCTTCTTGCGTCTGTTCATCAACTGTATATTCTGTAGGTGCTATTGGTATTGGACAATTTACAGGATTATGTAGAATTGGTTTGGAAACTGTGAGAATATATGGATATTTTACAGATGCACGAGTTTTGTAAGAAAAGCTAGTGACATTAGTCAAACAAAAATAACAGTCTACCGAGTGTTTACTTGACTCTCGCAATATGATAGGAACTCAGAATGCCATATTGTTCTTCTTCGCCTTTCTTATCCAACCGCGCAAGTTGCATGAACATATCAAACATGAATTGTGGTACCCAGGATTTACTAGTATCTGGTGTAAGTCTTCCGATCTAATTCACATGCAAAACAAATCCAAAAAAAAAAAGCTTAAAAAACTACATCAGAAAAAGTCAACACCATGCCAGATGTCTATAGCTTGTTTATCAGTAATTATCTAATAATTTTTATTGAATAAAGATAAAGGCAGGTTGCAAATTTTTCCAAATAATCAATTGTTCATTACAGAAGAACTATTTGATGGGAATTTTATTTTTTTAAATTTGCTTTCAATGATTTTATCTTGATAAATAAAAAAAATTTCAAGCCGCCATACCAATTAATAAGCCTATGGGGTACCTTTTTCGAATCAATAATCGTGTTCTATTTAAAAATGAAACTTGCAATTTGAGCATTTTATTATATCTTCAGAAGAAAAGAGAAAGGATTTACTTTAGTATTTACTCCTTTCACAGAATATTTTAGCATTAAATCGATTTATAACGATGATAAATTTCTACGCTACCTATTTAATTATATAAAAAATGACTTTTTTTGCCATTACACTCTTCTTTCATTATAAGAAGTTTATAATAAAAACCTTTTAATTTTAAAACCAAAAAATTTAAGTTTTTTCGCAATTCTTCAAAAGTAGGTAAGTTATGTTGTTTTCTCTATATTTGAAATGTACCTTAAAAAAGAAACATCAGTTTGGACAGTGTAACTGACAAATTACTCAATTAAAACAGTTTATCACTTTTTTCATCAATAAAGTGAATTTCATTTTCATTAAATTGCTTTTGATTTTAATTAAACTCGATATTTTCTGTAGATCGCAGTTGCTATTCCTCTTCACTTAGATTTATTAAGCCTTATTAAGGACGAAATTTTTTGATTGCAAGCGGAGTTTTCAATAAGCGAATCTTTATTCTATTCTTTCAAGAATACTTTTTTTTGTGCATGACGCGTTCTAACTTTCCAGAAGGATCCTCTTTTTTGGAGAATGCACCCAAATATAGAGCTCTTAGAAGGCGATGTTCTTAATGCCTACAACTTTAGTTCGTTCATTATGTTTAGATACTGAATAAAGGCTGTGCTTTCTTTCAGCGAGAAACGCCCGTTGGAAAGCTAAACATCCAGATATGCGGTTGTGGCACCTCGTTGTGTAATGCTGCGTCCAAGCCACGCGCACTTTTTCTCTCCTTTTGCCCCAAATTCCTTTTTATATTTTTTACGATGTCATGCCGCTTTTATATTTTCAATTCATGATGATGATCGATGTTTCATAAGAAATATTTTTAATCTGTGATACTCATTCCATTTTTAACATATTTTATTTTTCAAAGAAATAAAAGTAGTAATTATTTTTAATAAACTTCCGTTCTATTATCTATCACTTATTTTATTATCTAAGTCTTTCTCAACGTGGTACATGTTGACCCACTAGAGGGGAGGGTCCATATTAATCAAATTTAAATGTTACAAAATTTAATTTTATTGAGGAGTTTTGAAATTGATAAAGAATATATATTGTGGCACAAAGCTGTTATATGTAACTGCTTTCATATCTTATTGAATCAGATTTGAATTGGGTAAAAAATAGTGATTAAGAACAACCACCCCAAAAATAAAATTAGAAGCAATGATGAGTTATATTCGAAATCTAATAAAAAACATGATAAAATGCCTTAAACACTTCATTGAATTTGGTGTTTATAACAAATTCCCATATTAAAATTTATCTGATCTTTGGAAAAAAAATTTCATTTGAATGCAAGTCTTTAATTAAGAGACAGGCACGAAGAAGATACACACATCTAGCGAATATAGTCAGTGCATAAGAATAGTGTATTAGCTTTGGTAAGCGATGAACCAATTTGCACTTTGAAATTGATTTGTTGTTTCTATTTGAAAGCGACAAGGTAGAGATCATTTTCGAACAGGACTTTATTAACATCGATAGAATAAACCGTTAAAAAAATCAAATTCAAGCTTTTTACACACGTATATTTTTAAGCATGCATAACAATAATAAAAAGGATATCCGGTAAAAATTCAACAATGAAAATATTGTTCAGGTAAAATAATTAAAAATATTTTCTTTTAATTGCATAATTTTTCAAATACATAAAATATAAAAGTTAAAAAAGAAACTATTATGTCTGTATGAAGATGATATAGAGAGGGGAGCGCAATGGGGTTTATGTTTATTGATGTATCCAGAAAAAAGATCACAAGATGTAGAGAGGCAAAAGAAGATTAATGAAGCGAGGAGATCTCACAAAACTTCATTCGACAAAGACGCCTTTATAGCCTTGAGTCAGGCCTGGGTGATTTGCGTAGAACATTTTGAAGTGTTGTAAGCAGTAGACTTTATCATTATGACTGGCGTAAGTATCTAATCTGTAAAAAGAACACCCATTACGTGGAACTTCTTTTCAATATCGCTTTAACCCGCTTAAGACCAATGTTCCGAAAGGGAAGGCGACGAATTCTTCCTTTCAATGGGATTAATAAAGAATGACTAAAGGAAGTCTCTTTTGTTTCGTCCAAAATGGATACACCTTTTGGGGATTCATTGGCGCGGACCCCGTCTCATGTAGTTCACACTATGGATTTGACTAACTTTTAACCTTTTGAGGAATCGTCTTTTTTAAATATACAAATTCCATTGAAGAAAAAAGCATAGAAATTCTGGTCCCCAAATGGTTAAAGTAAACTATTCTTTCAATGTATCACACTGATTCAGGGGCGGATCTAGAAATTGGCATTAGGGAGGGGGGGGGCGGATTTTACTAAACTAGAACTCAAATTTCAAGCATATAAATTTAATGATAGGGTTTTAAAACAAATCCTTATAGATATATGTTAATAACTATGTATATGATTAATAGTTTAACCAAAGCATTATGTATTAAATGAAAGTCAAAGACATTTTTCAAATCTTTTTTAATTTTTTTGTAACAATTCTCATTTAATTTGGGGGGGGGGCGTAGGTCGGCTCCGTCCCCCTCTAAATCCGCCTATGATTAAGTCTAATTAAAGCTTATGTGTATATACTGTATTGCATTTCTAAATGTTTTTTATTTAAGTAATTTATATTGCAAATAAAACTATTATGAGAAAAATTCTGGCATAACGTGAAAGTTCAACCAACATTCGCAATAGTACATATTTGTTCTAACATTGCACCCACGCACTTTTTATACATTTCCAAATTAAATAATGAAATCTTGTTTATATCTAAAAAACAAAAAAATGTTTTGAAAAATGAACCTTTTCTGTGAAATCATTATTTGAATAAAATATTCGCTGTTATAAAGCTCATTTTAACGCCTAAATGTGAGAATTAATAGTTTTCTATAAAAAACTTTATAAATCTGATTGCTAGGGAAATTCATATAAAATATTTTACAAATTTTCATGGCATGTGTTCGCTTGACACTTTTTTATACGCACAAAGACATCTTCTCCACCGCCATGTAAATTTAGATTTTAGAAGTATTTCAAAAACTTTTATAATGATACTCCAACTTTTTACTTCCTTTTTTAATTAAATAAACTGTAAAGTCAAAAAAACAAAGTTTATAAACTGTACATCTCTCTCTGCATAAGTTGAGGGGAAGCATAATCTTCAATATACTCTATTCAGTAGTACTAATTTTCTTTTCTTCTTTCTATAAACGCCAACATTCTACTCCATACATCATTATGGATCTTACTATTGGTGAAATATCCTCTTCAGTCTTACCGGTATTTTATCACTTATGAGTTCTTCTTTCATTTTATCTTTAAACTATATTAACTAATATTACTACTATTAGTAATGAAATGTCATTCCTTTTCTGCTTTGTATTATGTTTAGTTACCCTTGAACCCGCCACTTCTTTTTCCACGCGTCCGTTAAAGTCCATTTCAATAATCAGGTTTTTATTTTGCATCACTCTATGAACCACTTTTTCTTATTCTTATATTAAGGCTTCTTCACACAACAAGGTTGTGTTGTGTACGCTGTTATAATCCAAATTTTTCCATTTCAGGTTGCTCTATTTGATTCACCACTATAAAAAGTCAATTATATATGCCTTTATTTCTGTCATCGCCTCCCAATTTGGGCTCCCGTACACAAAGTAGATACATCCTCCTTTTTCACATTTACGTTCAAGTAGAATCGTCATCCTTGGCACAGAGGGGAGTTCGCTGTACTTTGCCCATTCTGGATATAGATCATGAAAGAGCATTGTTTCACCAGCTGCGTGCGCTTCCAAGTGCCAAGCCAACTTCGAAACTTTTGTCCTTGATTCAATCAATAGTTGAAATCGCAAGCCAGGCCAATTTGGAATAAAAGTTATTTTCTCCTAAAGCAACTACTCCCAAGAGCTAAACGAGTTTGTTCTATAAGGCGCTACAGCGTATAGCGTCTATTTTCGATTTTGACCTCGAGATTGTTAAGTTTAAACGACACGGCCACAAGAAGAGAGATTTGCTTTGCTGTCAGAAGCTATTTGGAACGCTTCCCTCACAAGACACGTTGAAGAATAACGGCGTATCCTTATTTGCACTCTACAGCGGTAAATGCATTTGAGGCCTCATCATATCTTACCACTATTTATACATCTTAGTCTAAAACGGTAGCATCCCAGTTTGCCGACACAATACAAATTACTGGAGCGTTAGTCCTAAGGAACACTACTCTATATATAGCTTTAAATTTATTTTTAAAAATAAAAATTCAATTTATTAAATAACGCCAACTCCGCGACCGGTAAATTGATACTATTATCACAACTGCTTATGTATTAAGGAAATGAATGGTTTGTACAGACTTTTTAGTAGCAAAGGTAAAGGTACCCCGGGGTGTTTTCATCGAGAAGGCATAATTGCGCCGCTTGTATCGAACTATGAGGAAAGCAGGCTTGATGGGGGATCGAACCCAAGACCTTGAGTTATCGAATCCAGCATCTAACCAACCCTACTCACGTATAGTGTGTGGTGGAGCGGCCGATTCAAAGAGGGGGCCCCCTCTCTTCCATTGTGAATTTTTGATTATTTCAGATCAGTAACATGAAATGAGTAAATGCTGCTTGTGTAATACGAGTGTGATACTCAGGTATTCATTCACAATGATTTTGCATATAGAAAATTTAGAAAAAATTTATTTTATAAAAAAATGTATAAAATCGCCCGGGGTATTATTTTCTAAGAATAAACAAATTTCGGTACATATAAAATTTTAGCATTTAAAAAAGGAATAGAAAAAATTGGGACAAAAGTAGAGAGATGGGCTGATACATGATCTCGATTTCCTCACGTTTCGGTTTAAACAAGTTTGACTGTGGTATTTAAAAAAAGTACTTCAGATTTCTTGAGCAGTGAAAACATTTGAAGCAAGACTTATGAATAACTTTTTTTCCGTGCTCCATTCGATCCAAGAGATAGACTTTTTGGTTGCAAAAGGCACAATAATCGCACTCCATGCGGGCTCCCAGTGATAATCTACCGGCATCCTATAAAAGAAGGTTGAAAGTGAATATAGATATGATTCGAAGAGAAATAAAGATACAGCAAATCTTCTGACTTTTGGTTGCTCCTTCACAATTTCATTATTGAAGACGTGAGATTCGAATTGTTCTTTCATTGACTTTGCTTTGTTTTGCATAAATTCCATATCTTGAACTTAATTTAGTAGACAAAAACAAAATTTATGAATCTCAAGAAAATTCTTTTGCCGAAATTGCATATTAAAGGAGCTATTGTGCGAAATGATGTTCACATATCTCTGGCGTACAAAGTTCTCCTTTAAAAGTTATAAATAATAGCGTATTATATTCTGATTTGACGAAATCTAAACAGTTAAATCCTTTGTAAATAGTGACAAGACATTTTCAGATTTCAACTTGCTTATGACTATGTTGTAGAAATATATTGTGGTAAAGCAATGAAAGAAGAATACAAAATGTAAATAAAATTATGGATATATAAAACTTAAATTCTATGCAATGCTAAGGAAAAGTATCATTTCAAAGCATAATAATTACAACCTAACTTGGAGGAACAAGGAAAAGCATTGTTTTATTAGGAGTCAAGTAAAAAATTTCAAGTTTTTGCATAAAATTAATTTTGTGATAAAGAAGGATGTCATTAATTGACTTAACACTTTTATTTTAACAAAGGATAAAAAAGATTTTTTAAATCTGCTAAAAGTTTTCATTAAAAACATTTGGAATTTTTTTGTTGCATTAACTGAGAGAATTCCAAGATAGTATAAAAAAATTGAGAGAATTCGAGCATATGAAATGCTGTTTAAAAAAATAGTGTGTGGGGAGGGGTAGAAGATAGGAAAGTCCGTCACCTCTATTAAAAAAAGTAAAATTTAAATCTTATCCTCCCCTTTAAATGAGGACGCCCTGAATGAGGTACGTATTTGCATTTCCAGGACTTTGGATTCAAATATCAATCCACGCATGCTTCTATTGATATAATTGTAATTATTGTTTTTTCATCTGAAGTCAGTAATCGAAAATTCTCAAATGATTTATGAAAACTCACAATCACAGCATATAACCTTTTCCGACATCTATAGATCAGGGAGGATTTGCAATGCTAATTGGGGAAATGTGTTGCCGAAATATTATCTATCTGATTGCCTATCCTATCTATATTTTTTTAAAAATCATAGTTTTATAGTTTCATATAGCTTATGAAACTTTGCAATATTTAATAACTAGTCATTTACAAAGAGGAGGGACTAACTGAATATAAACGAAATACAGACACGAAGGTAATGCGATGAAGAAACGCGGATAAATACCATTTTCACCGATTTGAGATTTCACAAGATGTGGATCATTGTGTTGAACTGGTTCGTTTTCAAAGATATCTTTACTGCCTGGTGTGTAGTCGAGTGGAGGCGTCATGCATCTGATTGGCTTAATGCCAGAAGGATACTCTTCTTGTGGTTTGGACTCGAATTCTTTAAACTTCTTAATTCTGTTTTTGAAAAGTAAATAAAAAAGTCATAAATAAATCAGTAGTGTTACCAAGGCAAAAAACTTCTTTCTGGTATTAATTTTGCTGTTGAAAAAGGAGGTTATAAAACCTACGATTTCAGGCTTAAATAGTAATCTACGGAAGTGATTTTGCAAACTATGACGGTTCAGGTTATAAAGACTCATATTTGTCGGCTTGCTAAAAGGCAAATGACAGGCATAAAATATTCCCTATAACGCATTCCTTAGCGTTGAAACTCGAAAGCATTCATCCAGGTTAATCCCGTGAGGACCGTAATATCCAAAGCTATTCATCTACTTTTCTTTCAACGAAATTTTATAATTTAAAACAGACGATTTTCATTTATTGGTATACTATTTTTTCCCCAAGGGGGTCCTTTTTTTTTCAAATTGTTTTTGTTTTTTTTATTTTTTTTTTTTTTTTTGAGAGTTTTTTTAAAAAATTTTTTTAAAACCAAAAATTTTTAAAAAAAAATAATAAAAATTTTTTTTTTTATAAAAATTAAATAAAGGGAAAAAAAGGAATATACATGTTAATAGGTATGTTATAATAAGAAAAAAACGAAAAAAAATAGTATTTATAGAAGAAAACAATAATACCATATAAAAAATGATACAAAAACAATTTTCTTCCTTAAAGCACGCTTAGAAATTATATCGTTTTTAGTTATAAAATTAGAATGAATTCATATTCTAGACATCAGCTTTAACACTATTAAAAAAAGTTAGAAAATACGGCATAACTTTGTCACAAAGGATCGTTTAAATTTTTGAACAAGCACAGATTTATCTAAAAAATGAAAAGAAAGGAAGTCACGAATGCATTCGTATCGGTCCACTTAAAAAGAGTATATAAGGCGTCGCGTATTTTTTGGTTCATTTTTTAAACTAAATTTTGTTACAACATTTTAACATTTTTTTGCATTTTACAGCGTTTTGTGTAGAGTTGTTTTTATAATGCCAGGAAAATTTCCTGTGAAAAAAGAGAAAGCTTTTGGAATTAGTGTTGGAAAATAATTTGAGCATTAAAGATGCTGCTATTAATTATTTTTAAAATATTCAACAGCAAAGTCTATAGACAGAGAAAACGATGAAGTTGTAAAAAAGCATGGAGGACACAAGAAAACCTCTTTTGATGAAGAAAAACTGCTCTACATTGAAAAAATTGTAGATTATCCTACAATAACTTTACAAGAAATAAAAGAAAAACTCATTTGAAGTCTAACTTTGATACAAGCATCACAATCAATTGGCCTACAAAATAACACTAAAAAGAGCAAGTAAAGAAATTGAAGCCGTAAACGTAGAAAAAAGTATTGCTTTAAGAAGAGAACATGCTCTGCATATTGCAAGTAATGGCCCTAAAGATCACATCCTATATGTCTTTCTAGATGAATCTGTATTCAACAGTCACCTTACAAGAACTTATGCTAGATCTAAAAAAGCAATTATAGCACTACCAACAAGGAGATCCAAAAATGTTACACTTTTTTGCAATAAATGGCACAAAAATTCTTCATTATGCCCTTGATGCTGAAAAGTTCATAGTTTTTCTGGAAGAACTTTAGCTACAATTTAAAATCAAAAAGTGTACTGCATAATTATGGACAAATGCAGCTCATATATGCTGAATCCTATCGAAAATGTTTTTACAAAATCAAAGATAAATGTAAACAATTGATAAAAACAACGACTCAACTCATGATATTCAAGAAATCATCAAAGAAGCAGTCAAAACAACAAGAAAGATGGATTTGAATAACTTTTACAGATACATGTTTTTATTTTTTGATTATGAATTCATAGATTTAAAGATAAAATTTATATTTTTTATTTTTTTTTACATTTTATTTACTTAGTTTTTAGAAAATATTAAAATTTTTGTAAAAGTTTACTGAGTTTCAAACGTTTTTTTCAAAAAATTTCAATAAAAACTTAAAACAAAAAATTTGAAATAAAAAGGACGCACTTAACGTGAAAAAGGATGCACTTAAAGTAAAAAAGTATACAGCGGGGTCAACTGGTCCTCAAAGGGATAAACAACGCCTGGCTCATCTCCTCCAAACACGTTCAACTAACTGCGCATAACGCAGATACGGCGCTCACTATTAGCGTCTCACTCCAGTGTAAGACATCATTGATCTTACGCAATGTTTACATATAAACCGAAATAAATGTTTTTTGCAGGGATATCGAGGAAAAAAAAGAATTAAAAAGAAAGGAAGTGGAAACAAAATAACTTCATTTTGATAAGAACGTTTTCTTGTTGATTCCAAAGTAAAGCTCTGGACCAGAACACTAATGACTTCGTGTAGTACCTTTATGAAAATTTTACAACTATTGTCTAGAACGAAAGAAGCATAGACTCAAGTTTGCTGCAGATTTAGCTCGGAGGGCACAAACTAGACATTGGAACACCTGTTATTTCTGTTTTCTCCATTTTAAAGGTTAGAAAAAGAAATAAGCGAAATTCCACATGTTGAGCAGATTGAAGAAATGGATGTGCTTATAGTTACTGACATTCCAGGGATTGGTGATTTAATTCAACTGATGATGAAGAAAAGGAAAGGTATTTTTTCAACCTATATGGTAAAAAGATCATTTTTTTAAAGCCGATAAAAATAGGATTGATTGACTTCTCATTTACCAGCGGTCAGTATTGTAAAGCATTAGGGTCATTGAACATTACTAAGTTGAGAATTAAAGATAGAAAATGAAGAAAATTATTAAATTACTTTTCTTTTGTATGCTGAATGTCTTTTAATTCTTCCTCTAAACTCACGCTATCACATCTTACGACATTGGGTCGGGGAATGCCTTCAGAAACATATTCACTCGGTAGAGAAGATCGCATCTGTGAAATGTTTAAAAGGTCTTTGTTTTTGGCGCCAACTTTTTCGGGAAAGGAGATTTGCCAATTCTCAAACTTGTTTTTCATGGCAGAA
Source organism: Nectonema munidae (assembly GCA_030549495.1). Taxonomy (NCBI): domain Eukaryota; kingdom Metazoa; phylum Nematomorpha; class Nectonematoida; family Nectonematidae; genus Nectonema; species Nectonema munidae. The sequence goes on from JAUIRK010000705.1 coordinate 26,676, forward strand.
GCTGCTTTCGAAATGGAGTTGAGTTCATCTTCGAGTTTATTCCCTTTCACATCATCCACATAAAATTCGTTGTTGCGCCACTTTTCCTTGAGTTGCATCGCCACTTTCAAAGCCTGCACTTCTTCTTCGCTCAGAATTGATTCCTTAAGTAAACATACGACAATTAGAATTGTATAAGAAATTTGAAACATTCTGACCGATTCTTCGTGCCCTTAACCGTTGCTTCTTTTTCAATTAGTTTTACTATACTTGGAACAAACACATCCCTTTCTACAGATCACGAATGAAAGAAATATTAACCCATTTAAGACCAAGCAAAGCAGACGATATCTAAAAAAAAACGCAGACGATTTATATTCAAAGTCATTGAAAAAAGGAGACGAAGATGAAGTTACTTATGTTCCAAAATAGGAACATTGGCCGTAAATGGGTTAATATGAGATACAAAAGGATATAGAGATTTTGGAACGCTGTTGCTAATATTTTTTTGTTTTTAGCCCATACTAAATTTTTTCTGGCTATGGTCCTGTATATATCCTCTCAAACATAAACGTTTACTTAAAATACCTACACTCCAACTTACACATCTTATTGTACTGAAACTGATGCGAAATTTAAGGAGACAATGATTAATCGTGAAATTGACCACTTTGAAAGGAGAATGACACTCTATCTTGAAATATAGCGATTCATCAATGTGCGAAGAATAATATTTTTTTCCAAAAAAGTCGCGTTATACTGATCGATTTTGCTTAGATTTGTCGGTCCAATAAATAGTTTTGGACAAAAGAGTGATTTCTGCGAGTAGAAAATTACGAAAATCATTAATTCTAGTTTACTGAGCTTCTAGCCTGATTTATATAAGATTTCTTAAAATAAGGGTACCTTTTGATTTGATATGGAGTTGGGTGTAAGGGTGTCATATTTCTCCAACAACTTCTTAGCAGTCGCCAATTGTTTCAATTCTTCCTCGGTAACAGCTTTCGTGATGTGGGAACTACCATCCTCCGGGTTCGCAAACTTTTGCCTCATGATGTGTGCCGTTTTGCACTCACTTAGCGCATCTCTTTCGGTGTTTGGGCCTTCTCGTGCTAAGTTTTCGAAGATTTTCCTAGGCTCCGATACGTATTCGCTTTTGTAGTTGGAGTCGGGCGGAGGCGTAATCGGTCTTGAAGCTTTGCAGAAATGCTCGTCATCATTGTCACTCGGGTCTGCATGGACTTTCCATTTGTCTTTAATTGAGCCTGTAAAATCAATGTCATATTTCATTAACGCACCTCGTGCTTGTTAAACCGTTGTGCAATCAAACCCATAATATTTTGTTATCCCCAACGAATGGTAAAGCGCAATCTGCATAGATATAGATAATCTCTTACCACATCTTTTAGCTTTTAAAGGAGAAAGAAAAACTTTATATAAACGATAACCAAATTTACCGTTCTTTTATTTTTCTGTTTCTTCACCAACAAATTTCTCACAAATAAAAAGCTTTTAACATTTTTTTACAATAATATTGTTTTTTTTTCAAGAATGATTCGTATACTTACAAATCTCATCTTTCAAAATGACTCAATTTTTACAATTGTTTTACTAATTTTAGTTGCTTCAAACGGTAAATACAGTGAAATTCGATATCTCGAAGTATCGGTTATCTCAAAGTTCTTTTATGGTACGAACATTTTTCCCTATACATTACATGTTAATAAGTTTGGATATCTCGAACTCTGATATCTTGAATAACCCGGATATCTCGAAGTATTTAATTGTTACAAGCATCAAATTTACTATGTTTATCTCCAACTTTTTACATACGTAAAAATAAATGTTCTCTAGCAATATTGCAGCAATGCATCAGGGACGGACATCCGAGCGCAAGGGAAGAGGGTAGTCTCCCCCTTCTCCCGAATAAATTTCAGTGTTTAAAATTTTATTTATGCAACAATTGATGCCATATTTTTTCTTCAATAAATTAAGTTAATTTATTATCAACATCATCAAAGCTGCTTAGAGAAGTGATGTAAAACTAGGCATACGATGTGTGATGGTCATGGATTTTCATAGTTTTTTTTGTCTTCATAAAATCATCTACCATTTTTTGGACTTTCTGTCTCTTTGAGTCCGACTTACTGACGTTGATTTAAAATAAAATGCAATTTAAAAAGATATCAGGATCTGTTTATTTTAGCAGAGTTACTTTAGATCTAACAAACAGACAAAAAACATACCGGTCGATACTTATTTTTCAAAAAATGGACTTGAAAATAGGTTTTCTTGATATTTTGGATATCTCGAACACCTGGATATCTCGAAGTTTTTGTTTGGTCCCTTCAAATTCGAGATAACGAGGTTTTACTGTATATTTCCTTCAATTTTTTTTCTATTTTTAATTTCAAAGAAAAATTTTCTAAATTTAATAATGCGATAGGAACATAGAGAGATTTCAAAATTTTTGAAATAAATAAAAACTCGGATTTTTCAAATATCAATACAACAACAGATAAAGTTATAGAAATTTCTCTCAATTTAAACTGTTCAGACTCTGTTATAACTAAGGCAGTTAAACGTCAATAAGTCAAGTATTGTTTTCTAATAGCACTTCTAAAACAAATTAAGATGTTTTTTACAGGGTTGGGGGAGTCGGATACGTAAAAATTTTTGCGACTCGGACTCCAGTTGAAAAAAGTTTTCCTTCTATATTAAATTGTTCAAAGATTGAATACAATTTTAGATTTAACAGAAAGAAACAGGTAGCAGATAAAACGGCATTCTTCTTTTCATCACTTCATCTTTTTGTGTATTCCATTTTCTTACTCTTTGATTTTCATTTATTGCATGGAGTATATCTATGAATTTTGTCATCATCATCATTCCATAAATAGCATTAATTTTTGGAATTTGTTTTAATAGTTTCAAAACATCTTGTTCACTTTCAATAATTTTTTTCTGTAATACACGACTATGTAATTGTGTCTTACATATGGAAAACAGAAAAAATGATAAACAGCAGGATTTTCATATCATATGTCAAATGATACTTGTAACTTTAATGCCCTTGTAATGATTAACATATATCTTACTGTAAATTTACATGCTTTATTGTTTATATTAACCTTCCTATTTGTAATAGTTTGCATGTTGAAGGTTCGCATGCTCATACACTTCAACCTTTCAGACGATATAATTTACATATACATTCATTAACTATTTATATATATATATACAAACCAATAAGAATATATACATAAGAAAAAAAAAAGAAAAAGTTTTTGGTGTAGTATTGGAACAAATCAAAGATCCTTCAAAACTACTTACCAGTCAAAAAGATCCTTGATTCCACAAGCCAACTAATCTACCTGGAGATCCTAAAACTATTTATCAGTTGATCTTCATTACAATAAAAAAAAAGTTAAACTCTCCGAACCAGAAAGTCGGATTTACGGAGTAATCGAAAGGTTTGCTATACGCTATTCTTTTATTTTTTAAAAATAACTCATAATAAATTTCATACAAAAACGGATGTTAATAAATTTTTTAAATTATGAAAGTTAGGTCATGCTATAATGGAATTGTGTCAGTAAATAAATCAAAAAATAAGACAAACTGACAAAATAAATACTTGCTGGAATTTTGTTTAAGACATTTTCTCGGAGTCGGAGTCAAACGAAACTCCTTATGACCTTCGGAATCCACAACCCTGATTTTTTATGAAGTTAGTGTAAAAATGAGAAATACTTATATAATTTATTTGTGCTCACAAAGTGTGCAATGTTCTCTTGTTCATTCGATTACATCACTAACCTAACATTGTGAATCGCCAGCCTTGGCTAAGGACCCTTGTCAGACTCACTTTGTGTATCCAATTCTACTGCGAGGTCCTCTCAGTGAGTTTTAACAGCCATCTTGTTGCTGTTAGGGGTGAGAATGACACAACTAGTGGTCAAATGTTACCTTGATGATCAATTTTACTGTATACAAGTTGTCATTTAGTTATAGATCGAATATACAAAATTTGGAATATTTATGAGCAAAATTATGAAGTAAAGGACCAAACTTATTTACCTCCTTGCTAAAAATTAAACATTTAACTTAAAAACATATCCACTATTTTGTTCCATTTACTTAAGGGAAAGTTTGAAACTAAAAATGTGTGAAGATAGCATGTTGGCAAAATTGATTAATAAGCGATGACAGAAATGGAAAACAATTTTACCTGTGATAGAAGCAATATCGTCGTATAAATCAGAGTTTCGTTTATTCTCAAGAGATGATTCTTGGAGTGAAGATTGAAACCTTTCTCTAAAACTTCTTAAATCTTTTTTTACGCTTCCTGAATTTTCAAGGCCGTAAATGTCAATCATTTCAGGTTTCGATCTCGTACCATTTACTGAATCTGTAAGAATATTCAAAGAATTTTAAGTGCATTTCTAAATATTAATTTAATTAAAGTTTTTATTAAACTTTAATTTAAGTTTAATTGATTTTTTATTTTAAACAACAGAATCACCTCAGATTAAACTCTGTAATAAGTAAAAATGATAATCTGGGTGCAACTAAGTAATTTTCAAATGGAAATTCGAAATTTGTGGAAGAAGTTATTTACACGGACAAATTTTAATTTTATCTGTGAAGTTCTCATCTTGGTAAAATTTTTAATTTAAACAGGAAGACAATTTCAAAGAAAAAAACGTACGCTAAAATCTCAAACTTTGTATTTCTTAACTTTTGAGTGATGGCCCGCTTCAAGCATGTGATTTAAATGACAAACTTCTTTCCCATAAGTATTTAAACATAAAATGTTTATGCAAAATTGATGACATAATCTCGATATAGTGATGTTCAGATGTTCCCAAACTTTTTCTGTTCTCCACGCTCCTTTTTTAGTTTAAAATAAATGGTAATCATTTTTACACCGAGAAAATAGCAATTATTATTTATCAGGGTTGTGGAAAATATCCTACATAGACTCCACTTACAAAATTTACTCCCAGTCCGAGTACCTTAAAAAAATGAGACGCCAACTCCGGATACTTAAAAACTAAAATGAACTCTTGCTCCCAACTGCTTAAATTTATCTAGATGTGGACTCCGATTCACATCTTTTTAAAATATCCCACTCAGCAACCGTGATATTTATTGTATTTCAAAATTTATTAAATAAAATATTGGATTGTTTTTATTTATGCGTGAGATGAATGTTGTTTTAGAGAAGTTTTTGCACAACGCAAGCCACTTTGAACTACCAATCGTTTGGTTCCTTAGTTTTTATCGTAATAAGTTCCGAAAATCTCTTTCCAAACGACATTTCGTTCGAAAAGGTCATAAAAACAATCTTGGGTGTTCATATAGGGCTTATTACTTAAAAGCACTTTCAGTATGTCTTACGCTCCCAAGGGACATATTTTTCGAAACAGTATGTTTGATCTGGTCAAAAATGAAATTCAGGTGGACAATTTTTGGCAAATTCTATGGCATTGAATAAGCAAATGTCCAAATACCTTCAATCATAAATCTACGATGAAAAACTAGTTTCAGTATTTTTAAGGATTTATTTTAATCCAAAATAGAAGAATGAGTGATAATTCATTTTTCTTGTATAATGGAATCTGTGGAAGAAGATCCTTATTAAAATTATTATTCTTTGAAAGTCACTCATCCTTAAAAATAAAGAAAAATTTATTGTATATCCCACAAATATATATTTTCATAAAAACATGAACATTTATCATGAAATTAGTTTAAAAAAGTGCTGAGATGTGTGTTTTGACTAATTAACGTAAAGTAGAGTCGATGGCTGGAACCGATATACTCGAGTCTTGCTTTATATTGCTCGAATTCAGACGAAGCAAAATGTTCCAAAATACGTTACGGGCTGCACTTGACAATACTGTAGGCCACATTTGGCCAAAGGAAACGAACAGAAATAACTCAATGTTATAATTCAACAATTATCTGCATATTTTAGAAATCATTGTCAATAAAAAACATATTATATTTCAAAGTTTATATCAAAATCCGATATTGACAAATTTGAGGAATTACGTCCAAAATAAGTTCAAAAAATTATGAGAAAGAGATTTAAAAGACATGCTGCTACTTTGAAGTCTTCTTAATATTCAAGGGCCACAGTGTGATAAAAACTGCAAGCTTTTCGTATTTCTTCACATTGCGTTTCTCAGTGATCTGTTGCATTGAGTTTAAGACGGGCAACTTTTAAAAAAAAAAGTTTCTAAGGATTTCATGAATTCATCAATGAATCAAATTATGAATTTTTTAGTGAATTAGATGTTTATGTATTAGTTAGTTTGTTAGTCACAAAGCAAATTAAATAGAAATCAAATTTAGTCAGTTAGTTGTATATTCAATTTTGTATTTATAATTTTGGGTAAATTAGGGGTCTTTGAAGAAGAGGAATCTCAGTTCCAAAGGACTCGAAACCAAATGGCACATCCGTTCTTTAAAGTTGGGAAATCTTATTCAAGTGGGGAAAATGAAGGAGAGTTTAAATTTGTGCGTGTATGAGGATTCGTGGGGAGAACTCATTTACAACATTTAGCCTTAGACATAATAAATGAAAAAGTCTGTCAAGACATGGAGAAATGAAAACGTTTTGATTTCCTTCTCGGCATGTATTTTAATATAGTAAGTAGAATCAATCCGCTTAGAAAAGTTATTTTTCTTCTTATTGCATGCATACATTGTAAATGAGACAAATGAGAACGGATAGAGAAGATAATGAGGAAACTTGCGCTTACACGCGCTACCGGTAGTGGTGCATGGCTTAGAGTACAAGAAGACAAAGAGAAAGACGTGGAAATGAAGAAGGAAAAGGGTAAAGACATTTCATTATAAGGACTCAGGGAAGCACAGAGGGATATGAATACTGCGAATCAAAGGACTTGCATAACATTTAATTAAAGAGGATGTATGCATACCATTTACGAGGGAGGTTCACTAATTACCATTTTTATTAGTTAAGTCTCCTCTATTTAAATATTTATTGCGGGGGAAAAGAAAAAGGAAAAATAAATTAAATAATAAGGAATAATTTAACAAATTAACTCTCTCTCTCTCTCTCTATTCTTCTCAGGAATAAGAATCAGCGGTGAAAGTGAAATGAATGCGGGGTGTATCATGATCGTTGCGCTAAAAAGTGCTTATTCGCAACATTGGCTATCAAAGTTAAACTAAAAGATACAACCAAATTTTAAAAAGAATTATAAGTTTTGTTTCAAGTAAGACAAACATCATTTCGGATTGCATCCTTTGTGTAAGTTCTGGCCAAAATAATGCCCTTGCCACATAAAAAATTATCAACAAAATACATTTATTTAATTACTCCACACACCAAATTTATTTATGTCGAAAAATGCCATAAAGATTCGGTGGTTTGAGTGTGTGCCCTGGAATTCGGTTTGACAAAATTGGTCTCACAGTTAACAGTTTGATGAGCGCAATCCATTTCCTCCAATGCCATTATACGAGACACAAATGTCTGAAATGATGAGGGAAAGAAAATCAACAACACTTGTCTGGTATCTCCTGATCGATAGAACAAATAGATACACGAAGATTGGCTCTACTTACTTTAAGAATAAACAATCTAATGTATCGCTGCGGTTTCAAAGTTTTATCCACGGAGTTTTCGAGCAAAAATGTTGTTGTCCTAATTACCAAGTGAATGTGGTGTTTTTTCCAAAACCAATTTTTTAATTATAGGCGGGGCTCTTCTACAAATGATCCAACTAATTTAGATCAAAATCGCATTGAAACTGAACACTGAACAATGATAGATGATTGTATGTGAACATGGGGAGCACATGTTAAAAGCTGCCAGTAAAGAAAGACAAATAGAAATGGTTCAATAGCTAAAAGCAACTTTATAATGAAAAATGCTCAAAGGCACTTTTGTACTCTTTTTGTAATACTTTTTTCTGTTTATATTTCAATAATAATCATCATTGCTGAGAATAAAAACTATAAAGTCAACTATATTAAATAAAACTCATGAATAAATTATATGGTAATTTTTAATAAAATAGTGGTAATTAATTATTGTTTAAGATGCATATAAGTTAATCTAGAAAAATTTATTGTTAAGAATAAGATTCATAATCCCAATTTTTGATTTATAAAAGCTAAAAAAAAATCGCACACGAAAACTCTAAAAAGTTGACAAGTTTACAATCTAGATGAAACAGCAGATTGGTTGAAGTGGAGGAGCTAACATTAAAATGCGCTTTAAAAATGTTTCGTTTTATTTCAAAAATAAAAATGTGGTTTTTGCGAAAAGGTAATTATTATATAATATATAATATTTAGCGTATGTACCTGTATTTTTTTCGAAAAGGTTTTTAATATTTTTGGCTTCTTCCATCCTCGCTTGCTTTATCGTTTCCAATTCACTTACCTTGTTCTAAAAAAGGGTGAATCAAAAAAATTTCGGAGGTATAAATACTAAATATACTCTTTCAATTTCCAAAAGCTTTTCTTGAGATGAGAAACCTTCGATTTTACAGTCAATTCCTAAGCCAGACCTAAAAAGTTTCAAAATAGATACCCATCGCTTGCATGAAATACACTGCCATTAAAATACTACGATATATTATGATATTATTAGAGGCGTGAGTTAATTTGTGTAGAAGTTGGCTTTGATTCTCGATAGTCGTCCCGTGTTAAAATAATGGCATCATAATTTTTTCGCTAATGGTCCCAGATGCGAGCATGGGAAATTACGTCTTCAATGTGAAAACACTACTCGGTACTTTTACCTATATATAATCACAGTGGCGAAAATTGCGTAAAATATTATGGAGAAAAAGTATATTTACTCTAAAAAAATTCTACCAATTTATTGATTTTGTATATAGAAATTTGATTCAAAAATGAAATAATATTGTAAAAAGCGATATCTCTACCAGCCAAAGCATTCCCCTTCTCTATCTCTCTCTCAAAGATAAAATCAACACAAACTTGGTATAGACGCAAATTAAGTTTGTTGAAAAGTAGGTACGTTACACAAAGACGATCGCATCGCGCGCACAAACACCCTCAGAATCAACGTCAAACGTTAACATTTTTAAATTCGAATAACTATTTTTGACAAGTTCAAACACACACTTTTGATACAGTTTATAGCTTAAAAATATTATTTTTGAGAAAATGATAAATAAACTTTAAAAATGAGAGACAGATATATATAATGTATGCGCGCTAAATAACCTCTCGAAGTTCATCATGATTACCATCTTCCATGATCTAAGCTCAATTTCGGGATGACATCTTTTTTAAAAGAACAATCAAAATGAGTATAATCGTTTCCACGTTTAAAATGAAGTATTTTGACTCTAAAGGACCTTTAATGGGGGGGGGGGGGGGATGGAAACATGTAAGCATAAAAAACATTGGAAAATAGTAAGAGAGCTTGAGACCAATACGACAGGCCGTAATAACATAGAGAACTAGTTGATAGACATTCAAGTCTGTGATGATGACCCAAATCCAAAAAATGATTGTTTATATATTTAAAAAATCTCAAAGTGGCGTGCTGAAATAATCTGACATTACATCTACAAATATGAGATTTCTCATTTTTAGTGAAAAAGATCAAATACTAAACAACAATGATAAAATGAGAAACAAACAAAGTTTTATTTCTTTCTCAGTTTGCCCAATGGGTGATGCCGTCAAAAAATCGATATTCAAGGGATTAAATTGGTTTAGATTATTATTTTTAGTTTGTAATTACCCTAAAGGATTTAAAGAGCTCGTGAAAACGTCTGAAGTCTGAATAGAAATAAGAGATATCTATAAATAATAAAGCTTTATGAGGTATCCATACATTTTCCGTGTTTTTTAGGATTCATCATAAATAAAAACAAGGAAACCGTATTTCAAAACTAGGTAGGTAAGTAATTTTAATTTAATGAAATAAATTTTTGAAATTTTTTTAAACTTATAATGTGAAATAAAATTAAGTCCTGGTTTTACACTAATTATAAATTTCGAATTTAAAAAAGGTCTGTTCGAAGAAACATCATTCATTTTGATTGTTAGATTTCACTATAAATTTACAGGAGATAATTACTTTATCTTCATAAGGGTATTTAATTTTACTGTTAAAATGCATTAAGACACACCACAATCAGTCAATCACGACGATATAATTATGCTAAAATTGGAAGAAAAAAAAAAATAAAAAAGTTTGTCACCTGGACAACCTGAGTTTTGTAATTTCCTGCTTGATTTCCTTGATCTCATCTTCACGCATCTTCTTCGCCTCATTGTAATTGATTTTTCCAGATTCAAACTTTTCCCATATGTTACGAAGATTAGAATTTTGTTCATCCTTTTCAGCTTCGTCTTCTGCAAAAATAAAGAAATACTGCTTGTTAAAATATTCAATAAAAAAATATCATTTTCGATAAGGCAGCAAGAAACACGCAACTAAAAACTTAAGTTTTCCTCCTTCTTTAGTTATAAACCTACACTTTATTGCGTATACACCCCTGACACTCTCATTAGCGTCTAATGCATATTCGTATAAAATGTATTGAGGAGTTTGAAGAAAAGAAAGAACATGCTTTTCGAAGTAGTCTGCTAAAAATTAAGATCTGGTACTAGAGAAGATTTTCAAATATTTCGCCTAATTTTTTTAATGTTATTTTATGATCTAGGAATAAAATAAAATTTTATAGAAGAATAAATAAAAATAATTTTTGAACTCAAGCGCTATAAAAAAGTTTTTGATGAGACCGAATTTATCATGCAAATCAATATTTGCCTACGTGTGCTCTAAAGTTTCCGTTGCAAAGCTCGTGTTACATTTTACACTTTTGCAAACAAACTATTACATATAAGTCTTACTATATTTGGTAAAAAGATATTTTTAATTTACCCTTTTCAATTCTTTTTGTCACATTTCAAAAGACATATTAAGTTTTATTTTATCTTAGGAAAGAATAGTGTTGCAATAACAAGTGTTTTTCATGCCAATGAAAATAATTCAATGTCTAAAACTCTATTTTATTCCTTCGACACCATGAAAACGATGCTTCTACTTCAGTGTTCTTCAATATTACCACCATCACGGAACGCTTGATATGGTACTGAGACATTTAGTGGCATAACACTTCCCCAATTAAAATGAACTTTACCATTAATTTGTTATATAAGCTTTTTATTATTATTAAAAATTTTTTTATTATTAATTTATTTTTTTATTTGTTTTTCAATAAATAAATGTAAAAATTATTTTTATAAATTTCAAATTATAAAGAAAAAAAAATAACCTTTTTTTAATAAAAAAAAATGTTTAATTTCGCAAGAAAAATATATTTTAGAAATTATTTTTTCAATATTTTAATGGTTTACTTAACTAGTTAGTTAAATAAATTAGTTATTGGTTAGTCCTTTAGTGAATAAAAATGACAAGCCTAAAAGTTTAGAATAATTATAAATTAGTAATCAACAAAACAGAACATTTGTTTCAAAACCATAAAAATATATAATTTCTATATTTTTTATCACTGTTTGCAAATGAAAGAAATTAGATAAAAGACAAATTTACATTTAAACAAACTTTTTTTATCTTAAACCTTTTTCCAAAAAATTTATTGACATGCAAAACAAGTTTATTCCAAAATATAAAGTTAGCATGCATAAAACACTTAAAATTTGTACTAACAATTTATATTCATTTGCATTTAACACGAGATTTTTAGACCCTCAAAACAGGATAATGCAAAGAGCAAAAAAGAATTTACTTAAAATCAGGATTTAAAGTTAATTTAAGTTTTGTATTTGTGAACGGAATCTTGTTTTCGTTTTAGCTGTCGAGGGATTTACATTTTGATGGTTCAAAGATGTAAAAGTATCAAGCTTAAATATTTTTGAAAACTGTTTCAATTGTGAGCATAACGACGAATGAAAAAGCACCATGCTTTCACGCATGGATCTTAGACACAGCCATCTGCTGAAGGCAAAATTGAGTTTTGTCGCAATTCAAAAATTAAACTCGAAGAAAACAAAAAAATTCAATTTTATATAAATAAAACATTATTATTAATTATTGCGCGGATACGTGTCCAGTTTACCCCTTAGCTGGATTGGGCCGATTATAAATAATGATTTGGATTCTGATTTTTCATTTATAAAATTCAGATTCTTTAATTTTGATTGGTAAAAAAACACTTGTATATATTCACAGACGAGTTTAGCTAGATGTGGAAAGACTTATTTACAATTAACTTACTGCATCATCAACTGTGCTGATGCATGATTCTCTAAAATGTGCATATAGTTGTTTGTCATAGCTGTCAAACACTAAAGGTTACGAGGCGGTGTGCATGGCTTCTGCTTCTAGAAATGAAAAAATCATTCTCTATCAGTAATTTCTATTCTGATTATAACCAGAATCGATCCCAACCCTACCCCTTAGCGAGACAGACCCGGTAGGGTCATCGATTAGTCATAGTGGTTTTCAATAAATCGGTAAGGTGTTTGTTTATTTAAAAGCATGTGTGCGCAAAGAGTAAAAAATGGAATGTGTCATGGATGCAAACATTTAGCGTTACATCTGTTCTGTTCTGGCTTTTAGTATCGACTTTCACATATAAACGTAAATAGGGGGGATTCAAGAACATACATTATATTTCATCATCGTTTTTCTCTACTATATAAAACGATTTTCGTTGTCAAACAGAAGATAGTGCACGAACAACACACTGAATATACTACACGCCTGTGCGTGTAATGTGTATAGCACAACGAAACATACAATCATATAATTTGATATTTGATATACTCTTTTTCTAGCATTCCTTTTCTTTCCATCCAAGGCCAAACAAAACGTCGCCTTGTATACTAAGTGTTAAGAAAATAAGATATATGCACTACAAGCCTAGTTTGTTGCGTTGCAGGAGATGCTTCAAACCTTAAAGTACAGGAAATACATGAATTTTTCTAATTTAAGTACTGCCTCGAGAGCATACCAACATAGATGACTTTTAAAATCAAAAGAAAAAGCAATAAATCTAAAATTAGAAGCATCTCCAATGTCCCAAGAAAGGGCTTCTCTCAATTTCGAGGCCTTGTTGACTACTAGCGCATACTGGGTCTGGTGGATATAAAATACATTTATATCTGTACTTAAAGTGTTGCATTTAAATACGAACTTAATGTATTCGTCCAAGCATTTGCATTTTTAGATTCAGGAATAAAAGAATTTCCACCTGTAACGAATACGAATTCTATACATGCTAGTTTCGAATGGTGCTTAATTATACAATGTTACAGTAAATTGATTTTAAATTTGGAGTGCACAAAATTGTCCTGAGTCCATCAAACGAGCAACGCCTATGGAAAAATCTAAGTAACCTAAGGAGGAAATATTCACAAAAATTTCAAGATTAACATACCAATATCTTTTTTAAAAACTTGAAAGCCATTCGAGTCAAAATTTACTCCAAAAAAATGGAAAAATAAAATCGAAATTCAAAATTTTTTTATTCTACAATGATTTTAACACCTATTGTTTTTACATATATCACAAATATTTCTGTATTTTTTACGTTTTCTCTATGGCCACAAATAGCATCTTGCTCTTTTTTTACTTTTACGAAGAATCTGTTCTATTTCACAATGAAGTTTTGTTTTTCTTCAATCAATTCGCGTCCTAAATAATCTATAAAGCGCTTTCTATGAGATTTGCCTTCCATCCAATTACAATAAAGAATTATCCAGATTATATATAAATTTAGAGCAGAAATGTCAAACATATTATAAAAACATACCATTGGCCATCGACGCGTTTTCCGTTTTGTAGTGTAAGCTGGACACATTTGACCATTCCTATCAACCCCTGCTTCAGTTCGATTATAATCGATTCATCAGGGCTTTTATTTTCGTTATTTTCATTTCCAGGTTGATTGATTATGTAAGATAATTAAAATGAGCACTACTTAACTTTTCCTAGGGCAATATGAACATAAAATCCCAATTTCGTTGAAACCATACAAAGTTGGGTATTTTTCTCTTTTCTTAGCGTAGACCAACTCCGTAACAATTTGTCTCTTGTTTTTTTCTGATTGTCACATGTATATTCATTCCACTGTTTTCAAAATATTTTACAAGTCTTTTTACCACATTTTCACATTGAATTTTCTCTCTTTTTTCATTATTTTTGCGAGAGTATAAAAATATATGATAAACATAAGTGGAAGAATCACAAGGTATTGCTTGAAATGATATCTTCCTCGAAAAGTCACAAGTTTGTTCATCAAAAGTTATGTTTTCGCTCGCTAGGAATATAACAATTTTTGAAGGTATTACTTGCCCATTTTTAAAACATACCTTTGATAGGTTCCGATTGACCTTTTGTCTTTCTTTGGCGTCGATTCTCAGCTTCGTCAAATTCTCTAAACATATTGCTATATCTTGAAAAAATAGGTCTACTATTTCCTCTACTCCAAAATTATTCTATTGCTTCATGTTTTGATTTGTAAATCCCAGATAGAAGCAATAGCCAAAGGAAGAATCAAGGTCGTTTGTTTGTAAGTTGAAACCAAAATTTTATAGTATCCACATTTCTTTTGACAAAAGGCGTCGTCACTCCGGGTTTTATTCTTATAATATTTTGAAGCGGCCTTTCGATTTTTTAAGTACCATTTTATTTCTTTGTTATTAAAAAAATAAAAGTTACATTCTTCACTATCTCGTATATCATAATTTGAAGGTGAAACACTTGAAATGTCTGATTCACAAGAATAAACATAATCAGATGCATCCCGATCATCAGAGAACAACTTAAAGTTTATTTCTACGCCACTAAAATTATCATCTATCTTCATCCGAGGAACTAGTAACATTAATTTCGCTTGAAAAAAAAGAAAGAAAGAATTATAAAACAAGTATGCTAAAAACTCGTTGTAAAGAAAAATGAAGTTCCAAAAAATAAAATGGTGATGTATTCACATGTCATAACATTCAACGTAAAGCATAAAAGAATACTTATTTTATTTGATTTATCATCATTCACTCAACATTATTGAGTCTGCAAAGGCTTTTATTGATCGTTTTTCAATTGAAAAGTAGGAAGTCAGGTGTTTCTATGTTTATTATATATATATGAATCAAGCAATCATATAAACGCTTTATTTTCGAAGCTCAAGTTTCATTGGGGACAATACTGACCCCAAAAGAGCACTAATTAGATAGTAGATTCACTAATTTTTCATAATTTTTATAGTATCGTTAAATTTATATGGTTATTTAATTAAAGTGACACTGGGGACAAAAATGACTTCGCAGGTCGTTAGAGAGTTAGTATTTATGGCCAAATCCAAACCTATATTGCAATAAAAATAAAGCTTGTCACATTCAAAGTTTTTATTTTGATTCTCAAAATATGATACTAATTCTCATTCGGATTAGAAAAAATAAATTGTAATTCAAAGTAATTACCCTTTTGGGTCTTTTCGTTTAGACGGCCACATCAAGTAATCGCCATTTCGCCTGCCTTTTATAGTTAATTATATTTATTTAATATATTTAATATATTTTTTTTTTTTTATAATTTAATATATTTATTTATTAATTATAGTTATTAATATTATAGCAACCAGGAAATAAGTATAAAAGGCAGAGGAAATGGTGACTACTGATGTGGCCGACTAAACGAAAAGACCCACCCTTTGTATTAGTAAATATTTAAATCAATCAAAGATACAAGTTTCTAAACATAAAAAAGATGTTTATGTGAAACAAATATTTGGAGAGCATCTGTGTTGATTACAACTGAGAAACATTAATTGTTCAAAAGCGCTCTGGTAAGTTTAATCGATCAGGACGAAATATCTCTCTAGGAATAGAAAAGACTAAATATATTTCATAAAGGATTTGCATTTTCTCTAATTTAGAAAAACGGTTCCCCTTAAAAAATACTTAGAAACAACAGCATTAAATATCTCGCAAATAAAGAAGAGGGAATGATTTGGGACTGGATAATAAACACTATTTCGAAAAATAGGCAAAAAGAAATCCGAAAATTCAAAATGGCCAAGACAAAACAGGTACACTCAAGGAAACGATAAATTTTGATAAACGTGAATAAAATAGAAAAAATACAAATGTAGACAAAATACACGAGAAATCTTATAAAGTATTGATAACATTTTGAAAGTATAGAATATTGATCCAAAATGGCATAGAAGTAGAGAAAAGATGAAAAAAGAAATTCGGGAGATGGTCTAGTGGTGGGAGTGTTCTAAAAAACTAACAAAGCAAGCACTGACTGAAATACTAAAATTGTAAACACATTTCAATGAGGACCGCCTTTTATCTTTTTACAATGCTTCGAGAAAAATTTTTTGTAGAATTATTATTTTGTAAATTTATTTAAAATTAATATTAAGAGACAAATGAAACTTACTTGTATCGGAAAAATGGTTTTCCTGATGAAGAATTTGGAGTAAAAAAAGGGAGTAGTAATATTTACAAAGAAAGTAGAAGTACAGTTATTATTTTAGAGGAAAATGTATTTGTATTATTATTTGCGACAAGAAAAAAAATTCTTTTTTTCTTTGGCAACTTTCCTAGTGGGAGCTTGTCGTGATTTGTCTCTGTATTCGTAGAAGAATGGAGAGGAGTTTGTGGGTTGAGATGCAGCAAATCCTTTGTGACTTTGGTCTACACCACCGGCATTACTGCAACTTTTTTTGCTTTTATCTGATTTTTGGCGTTGGAACAACTTTCCTTCAGAATCGTATCTACACAGATTTGGTTTGAAATCAGTATCATCGTAGATGTAGAGATCACGCTTCGAAGAACCTGGATCATACTCAGGTGACGATTCGTAAGCCGGTTTAGAATCTAGGTATCGCGAAACACTCTTTTCAAGCTTGTTTTCGTAGATAGCAGCAGGCCTTTCTCCTTTACCACCACCTGATTCACCACTGCTATCTTTGATATACTCTTTTACCTTTTCACTATCCCTGTCCGCAAAAGTGTAGCGTTGCGTAGTCTTGAAAGAACCCTCTTCTTCGACCAGATAACCTTCATCATTCACGTACATATTTTTCCAGGTGTAAGGTTTTTGACCGTTGCCATCCTTCAAATAATTTTTACTTTTACGATATGATCCACTTGAGTTGCGTTCTTCTGAAAATTTTTTGCCATCGTCACACAAGGAGGTATCAGAAAGCGAAAATAACTCCGTTCTCTTCAACCTGTAGTTATTCGGTAGAGTTGGCTTTTCGTATTTGTTGTTGTTTTGTTGAGTGTTTTCGGCAACTCTGAAGCGGTTAGGAACATAATGGAAATTATTGCTCTCAAAGTGTGGCTGTGGAGGGGGGTGAGAGACGTGCTCAGAAGAACCAGTGAAAGCAGGAGTTCTTGCCGCTCTTTCTTCTTCAAATCTTGCTCTCTGAGACGATGAAGCGGCAGCAGTGCCGCCAGCCTGATCAATCTGGCGATAAGAGCCACTTGATTCTTGTTGCTCTCTTGAACTGGATTTGAGAGCATCGGAAAGTGAGCAGTACTTTTTTTGCTTGTGAGTCTTTGTTTTCTTGTATGATTCTATATACCAGGTGTCTTCCTCATCTTCTTGGTCTTGAATCGTTTCTTCTATCATTTCTTTCCTTGTTTTTTTGACTTTATTCTCTCTAGCAGACATTTTCTCAGAAGCAGAACCTTTGGATAATGAAACTGCATACCTTTCGGATTCGTCTCTTTTGCTAAATCGTGAGCTCTCTGTTTCACTTTCGCTTTTAGAAGTTAGGGGCAGATCAAGGGGCATATCAGTTTCATAGTCCTCAACATTTGTTTCGATTTCTTCATAACAACGAGATCTATGAGTTCTTAAGTTTTCAGAAGCTTTTTCCATCGTTATGTACTGTTGAAAAGCAGAAGGAACGCGATACAACTCTTCTCCATCTTCGTAATAGGGTAAAATTTCTTTTTCTTCTTTCTTCATAAGAATAGGAAGAAAGATATCAGAAGTTGCTTCTGAAGACCTATCTAAAAAAAAGTGATCTTTACCAAGTTGGATGTCGGGCGAAGTCAATACATTAACGTCTCGGCTTTCAAAAGAAGGAATACTTTCCTTACTGGCTTTAAGTTTAATCAATTTAGGGAAAACTTTAACATAAGGATAAAATTTTTTATAAGCAACGCCCTCCCTTTTAGATGTCAAAGATTTAGCTTTATACAACTTACTTTCAGGAATAAAGTAATATTCAAAATAGTATTCTGGAATGATTTTGCTTTCTACGAAGAAAGGCCCATAAATGTCATAGGTTTTAACCAAAGGAGGAGGAGGTATGGTGATTGGAGGCTGGATTTCAATTTTCTCTTTAATGTTTTGAATATTTGTGGTGATATCAGCTAAGGACTTTGACAAT
Source organism: Nectonema munidae (assembly GCA_030549495.1). Taxonomy (NCBI): domain Eukaryota; kingdom Metazoa; phylum Nematomorpha; class Nectonematoida; family Nectonematidae; genus Nectonema; species Nectonema munidae. Next base: position 45,071 of record JAUIRK010000705.1, read on the forward strand.
TCTGATATTTCATAGCTCCGTTCATGGACGGAAGCAGGAGCGGATTCTTGAATATACATCTTCTCCATATGACTTTTATCATAGAAATGTTTCTCTGTGGAAGAAACATCAGAAAATTTGTCTTTAATTTCACTCAGAGCATTGAATATATCCGTTATGGACTTAGCAAGCAATGGAGACGCCTCTTCTTTCTCCACCTTCTTTTCTTCGACTTCCTTTTCCGTCTGCACTTCTTCATTCATCATCTCAGGTTTTTCTTCATCCTCCAAGACCTTCTTTCTTCTAGTTACTTTTTCATAAGTGATCTTATACCTCGGCTCTTCTTCTTCCTTTTCTTCCCGCTCCTGGATGATCTTCATCTTAGTTGCTTCCTTTTCTTTACCTTCCGTTTGAAATGATGGCAGAATGATAACGTTTTCTCTAAATTCGTCTTTATACAAATTCTCCATTTCCCTTTCTCTTTCTATGGCTTGCAATTTTTCTTCTCGTATATTCTTTTTGCGCTGAAACATTTCATCTTCACTATACTTATCTTGAAAAGTCTTGTAAGAAGAATGGAGGTTTTCTTGTTCTTTGGCCCGAAACGTCATGTTTTCTTTAATTGAGCCGTCAACGTTTTGGAAACGTTCACGACTTTTACAAACATTCAAATCAGAATAGTTATACGCTTTATCTGTAACAAAGTCGTCGTAAGAGTAATATTCGCAGGGTCTGGTCGAGATTACTCGTTTGTAGCCACACAAATCTCGAATCTTTTGATCCATTTGATCCGAAAGTGAGAAAGAATCTTTGCAATGAGAACTTGAATTGTACCCACTGCCTGCATAATCGATATAATCATCCTTTCCAGGGACTTCACAAGTCTTGCTAGATGACTCGAAGACGTATTCAGACTTTGAAGTACCCCCTTTTTCACGATGTTGGGCAGATTCCATTTGAGAGATATTTTGTTTAACAGGAAGAGTTTTAGTGACACTTATCGTTTCATCCACAAAGGAAGAAGATTCCTCTTCCATTTCTCTTTTGCTACTTGACACACTTTTTGGATTAAAACGAAAATTCCTTGGATAATGACCATTAGAAATTTCTTGCAATTCTTTGTGTGTAGGAGAATAGTTGTTTGATCTATTGAATATGTTAGATAATGAAGTTAGGATAGGTTTTCTTGAACTTTCTGGAAGATCTTTGGAAATGTCGGAGAGCGTGCCCATCTTGGTGTACTTTAGCATCTTCCTATCTACGTCAACGTTGTCACTTTTGCTTGATTTAGAAAAATTCTGTTGCTTAGCAGCATCGTCCTTAGGCACTTTGAGAGTTTGGTTATCAGGATTAATTTGGGCGTCAGAGACTTTGTATGCCTCCTCTCTTTTATCATAGGAGGAATCTAAGATATTGGCCTTAAGAGTTTTTGGTTCGTTTTCATCGATGACTGAGTCGTGATCGTAGGTCGGCCGATTTTTGAGATAGCGCGCATACTTTTTTTGGTCGTAAAAGGCAGCATTCGCATACCCACTCACAGCTTGGGCAGCCATCTTCAGCAAAAGTGAAAAGAAAACTACTTACCCAGGAAAGTGAGATAAGAAACAACGAAGGAGAAGAGAAATGATAACACGGCAAACGAAAAAGCAGAAGACTTTTTTATTATTTAAAATTCCTTCTCTCCCTCACTGACGACGCTAGAAACAAATGACGTCAAGTAGGAGTGAATCTATCTATCTTCTATTTTGATAAGGCGTAAAAAAGTTGGATGGGAGAGAGGTGGTGTGTACAAAAAAGAGAAAATAGCTTGAACAAATAATATATATTTAAGATATAAAGGTATTTACGCGATGCATTTACAGAATATAAACAACAATCAAGCCTCAAGGGCTTTACCATTATTATTACTACATTCATAAATGACATGCACAAATAGTCTATGCACGATATGTGCATACACCTCTTTTGTGTACAAGGGAAATAAGGTAAGAGACGCTGTGTATATCATCCATCTCTATCTACTAAAAAACAAAAGCTAATCAAATAAAATGTGAAGGTAAAATGAATTATATCCACGATAGCACAAAAATACCAAAGACCTCATGATAATAGCAATATCAGTAGCAATCTTCTTAAAATCCCCTCCCTCGCCACATCACTAAAGAAGCTTTAAAGGCAGATTAAAAGCCAAAATGATGAAATCATCCACTCAATAAGTCACTACGCGTATTAACAAGGCACATACTTTATAACAAGCATAAGAAAGTGGCGCTTGTTAATCAATTTTTTTATCAAAAAAACTGGCGCAAAATAAATCAAGTGTAAAAAAAATTAAAATGACCTTTCAAAAGAACGCAAATAGATTCCAAAACTTTCAACGTAATTATCCAAGATTGAACTTAACTCTAAAGCTAGTGTCTAGAGCAACCGATCACCCACAATAAAGTCTAACGACACAGACTTAGCTTTTTATATTTTATTTTCATTTTTATGAATGCAAATTCAAAAAATAATTAATTTTGTTTATATTAATTAACAATTTAATACAATAAAATTAAAAACAATAGAATGGTACTATAAAATGTAATCATTTTACAATTTAAAGTAATTGTAGTAAGAATTTTTGGTGTGTGTATGATTTTTAAATTTCTTTTTTAAGGAAAAGAGAAAGAAATGTTAAGTGTTTTAAGCTTGAAAAAATCTCCGCCAACGACTTCTGAATGTCAGTGCAAAGAAAAGGAAAACGCTTGTAAATTTTTTTTAAAAATTTTAATCAATTGAATTATATCATTGAGATTTTATAAAATTTAAAACCGCCCAATTAGAAGTCAAAATTGTGAATTCTTCATTCTCTTTCAATAAACTATTTTAAAAATTTTATTGTATAGATTTCATTTGACAAGAAAAAGAAATTATCATCTTTCTAAGATTTAAAAAAATGAATATGATTGAATTAGTTTTTAAAAAAATATTTGTTTATACAATGCGAAATAATTTCCCAAAATATTGCTATCATGTATTTTATTTTGGCTCAGAAGTGGGCGAATGTGATGCAAATTTGTTTTAAGTGTATCTCTTAGACTAATAGCATGAAATTTTAGTTTAGCAATCAATCTTATGAATTATGCAGTTAGGGCTTTTATTTCTTTCAATAATATTCAAGGTAAATAAGTAATTATTTCTACAAATAAACGTATAAATTGCTTTCAAAATCGAGTAGAAGAAAGAGTTTTATGAAACAGGAGCAGTATGTTATGTAAGCATGATAGGTTGTCCGAAAACTTATGAATCAAAATCCTGATTTATGAGAATTACTTTTGCTCACAAAAAGAGAAGTTAGCACAAAATATAGTGCTAAAAAAGTATTCAGAGATTTTCTCCTTTGAAGTAAACTTCCAAAGATCGAGATGACCACCAAAAACAATAACTTAATAATTTAGTCTTTAAACATCTTTGAGCGAATATAAATTTTTGAATGAGCTTGGGGAATCGCTCTTTCGTATTTTAATGGTCTACACTACTATAAAGTCCTGGGAGCATCAAGAGCATGGGTTTGCCCAAGGAAACCTCATCTTAGTTTATGATACTAGCGAAGCAAGCGCATATTCGATGCACAATAGTAAAGTAGAAAAAGAAATCATCATCACGCACGCAAGAATGAAAGGAAAAAATATTAAAAAGCAAAGCCTTGAACGTTTTAACCACTTTTCTCTTCAATAAAAACAAAAGATGTCCGTAAAAGAAAAGATATACACTTTATGCACTACGCCTATAATAATAATATATATTACTTATATGCACAAGACTATTGTGTACATATTTATACGTTATAAATTAAGCATAATAGAAAACCTTGATTCACGGGACTGTTGCTTGGTTTGGAATTGAGATCGGATAACTTAACAGTGAAATCAGCGCTACTAAAGGATCTGGCTGAAGTAATGGATTTTATAGAAGGAGACCTTGACGTTTTGTTCTTAATAATTAAAAAAGGGTGAAAAATTGGGACATGGCAGAGCAGAGATATGCCAGAATACTTATCACAATTTTAGGCCTCAAAAGTCAATAAAGTATGCTAATTACGCCTTAAAAGCCAATAAAGTATGCTAATTAAACACTGTAATATACACAAATGAGTACAATTAAATTAGTTAATATGGCAAAATGTATGGCTTATAATGATGATGAAGTTTTTTGAAATTAACAAAAAGATGACGATCCTGTATTTAAAACGATTCTTGATTTCGTTATACAGTAAAGCTGAATATTTCCATCACATTCGGTCCCTGAAAAAAATGGTGAATCTTCGAGACTGATGAATTATCAAAAATTTCTGCAGTAAGCAAATCTCTTCTGAAAGAAACCTGACGCGTGTGATGTTGACGGAAAATGAAAATGACGGATTTTCGCAGCTTGGTTGTATATATTTTACACACAATGTTCATATAATCAACGCGGCATATATATTTGTTCACGACTTCTATGAATCTTCAAATTATTATTAAAGATTTCCTTGTGGTTTAATATTTTAAACATGATGTATAATTCCACTTGAGCATTTGAAGTACAAAATTATGAAATTGATTGATAAATCTTTTTTCAAAAGCTAGAGCTAACTCAAATAATAATAATTTCACAAACTAATTAAAAAAATTTTAATTTTATTTTATAATACATGAGAAAATAACATAATAAATTATATTAAGAAGTTAATTCATTTAATTTAATTTTATCAATGGTTGTATTTAAAAAATTTTTTTACGTTAGCGTATTCTTTAAGTATTTCAATGATTGTTTTAAAATTTGAAATAGTTTGTTTTTATTAATATCTTGAATTTCTTGAAACTATACTTTAATTCTGATATTATTTTTTGTATTTTATTCTTTCAAAATTACAAAACTTTTAAAGGGGGTGTGTGTGTGTGTGTGTGTGTGTGTGTGTGTGTGTGTGTGTGTGTGTGTGTGTGTGTGTGTGTGTGTGTGTGTGTGTGTGTGTGTGTGTGTGTGTGTGTGTGTGTGTGTGTGTGTGTGTGTGTGTGTGTGTGTGTGTGTGTGTGTGTGTGTGTGTGTGTGTGTGTGTGTGTGTGTGTGTGTGTGTGTGTGTGTGTGTGTGTGTGTGTGTGTGTGTGTGTGTGTGTGTGTGTGTGTGTGTGTGTGTGTGTGTGTGTGTGTGTGTGTGTGTGTGTGTGTGTGTGTGTGTGTGTGTGTGTGTGTGTGTGTGTGTGTGTGTGTGTGTGTGTGTGTGTGTGTGTGTGTGTGTGTGTGTGTGTGTGTGTGTGTGTGTGTGTGTGTGTGTGTGTGTGTGTGTGTGTGTGTGTGTGTGTGTGTTTACGGAACGAGTGTTCAAAATGCTTCAGACTGCTCTTTTTTCTAGAGTTCAAAGTGCTTTTAACACAATACCTGATGTCATGGGCTTGACCTAACTTATGAAAGCGGAAAATTTTAAATCCTGCAGCCAAACACATCACTTATCCAACTGATGGATCAAAGTGTCATTCGCACTTTTAAGACCTTTTACGTGTGAATTCTATCCAACACCTCATGGAAGTCATGAAAATTCATTTATAAACGACTTTGAAATATAGTACATGTCATAATACTTTTTGGAAAACAGGACAGTAGAAGTTGTATAATTATAAATTTTTAAAGTCAAAGTCGCAAAATTATATATAGGTGGACTTTAGAAAAATTATAAGTGGAGAATATCGGTGAGTCCCCAAATATTTTTCAGACTCCACAACTCTAGTTAAGTGGATAAAAAATGCGGTTTCTACTTCGCGGATTTTCACCTATCGCGGGGTGTTACGCAACCCACCGACCATAATAGATGAGTGATTAACTGTATATTTAGCATTAATAAAAATGAAATAAAAATATTAGAAACTGTAAACATACAATTAAACATAAGCCCTATCATTCAGTTCTCTGCGCTATGAAGTCCTTTAGAAGTTCTAAGCAGCGTCAAATGTTACATACGCCCTGGGTCCCACGTCTACTAAGTACACCACCGCGTGCAATGAAGACAGAAAATGTCACTTTCAACAAAAAATGATGCAATTTATATTTTTTTAATATTTACACTAGTGTGAATCATTCATGGCGTCGTTATTGAAAAATAAATCGTAAAATCCTTTCTTGCCAGGACAACTTCGAAAGGCTTATAGCTACGCCACTCTTTTGAAGTAAAAGGAAAATTTGTAGAAATAAAAAGTTGAAGGAATTGATAGAAATCGAAATTTAAAAGAACATTTTTCTAACTTAGAAAGGTTAGTTTTGGCTCATTATATGACGATAATCTGATTTTTATTTTTTTTGACAGGTCTTGTGAAAACTGATTGATTATTGACATATTGACACACTTTTTTGAAAGTAGTAGTTAGTATAAAATTCAGCGTATTTGAAAGTATAAAAAATTGAGAAAAAGACAACAAATCTATAGAACTTTTCCTTAGAAGGGGCAGAATTCTCCCCCTGCCAAAAAAAAACTGCTCAAAAATTGAGAGCCTGGTATAGGGTAATTTAGCATTCAAAGTTTTTCAAGAAAGCTGTGTTATTTTTTTGAAAGAAAGATTAACGTCATTGGAAAAGAGCTTTATGATTCACGACTTGCAGGTTTTATTGTCAATGAGGCTGAATAAAGTTTTTCAAGTTATTTCGCCTACAATATTTATTTAATATTGATCAATTTTCAAAATAATTTTTTTCAAGAATTTAAAAGCTGGTAATCATTCATTTAATTTCAAAAGAAAATATTTTATTCGATTTTTCATTGAGTATAATTTGTTATTTTCAATCAAAAAATTTCAAAAGATAAGACCGGGAAATTTATTCGATTCTAGGTACGATTATTTTACATAAGAATCGGTCATTCAGAATTGGTCTTTTAACACTAGTGCTCACTCAGCCAAGCCTGCATTGAGAGACCGTTTATGAGAACTATCAAAAGTGCTCCAGTCCTTTAATGAAGGCCGCAAACGCTCAATCAGAGGTGTAGCTAACACTTTTGCCGCCTGGGGCGGTTGTAAAATCTGCCGCCCTTTATGCCGTTGAGTTTCAAAAGCCTCCAAAAATTCAAGTCCGTACGCTAACGGTCAGGCGAAGACTTGATTGTAGTTAGGGTTTTCAAAGTAGACGGCTGGGGTCAGAAATAATTTTAAAGGAGTCATTGAGAGAGCTCATCTTGTCTTGACAAGATCTTGACCCCTTAACCCTATCAGTGACGGGGGGGGGGGGGGGGGGGGGAGTGCCTTTTTGACCCCCTCCACTAAAATTAAAACAGTCACAAAAAACTGGAATCGATTAAATTGAACAGAAAATTTAAACTAAAAATTAAATGGAATATTTTAACAAATGACCTTAGGACAAAATGCCGCCCCTTAAAATCTGCCGCCCGGGGCGGAGCGCCCCTGGCGCCCCCCACTAGCTACGCCTCTGCGCTCAATTAAGATTAATTACCAACAATTGAGCAATAATAAAGTTTGACTAAATTGAAAAGTGAGTTTCGAGCTACCGAAGTGTCTTGATCACAAACCATAGAACAGCAGTATGCAAATGAATATAATCTAAAATCATTTGTCTATGGTGTCTAGCAGAGATGTGCGACATATGTTTTCTCTCATATTGAACTGACTCGAACAAAAGATATTTGGACTAACCCGAAACGACCAGGAATAAAGTTTTAGTTTTCAACTCGTGTCCGAACCAACCGTTAATTACTATTTTTAGTGGCCGAACTATTTGACGCAACTTTGGCAGATGTCATGTTTATCAGAAGAAATTTCATTTCATCACCACTATGAATTTTTTTTATCTGTAAACTGTATGCATTGCATTTCAAGGTGACATTTTTGCAGCTATAATTCACTTATAGTTCAGCATTTGTGAGTGAATTACTAAAGAAACACTAAAAATGAGCAGCTAAAACAAACGTATTTGAAAAATGAGTTAAAAGCGCAATGCTACTGGTATCCGAACAGAATCCGGATAACGTTTAAATTTTGAATGCGTGTCCGATCCGTTAATTAGGATTTTCGGTCGCCAACTAACAGACTCGAATTTTTGAGATCTCTGGTGTATACTAAAAGTATTCGGATAAATGAAAAATAGTATTGTTTTTAAAGCTAATTGAAAGGGATGATAGAATTAATGCGATAAAAGATTAAATGTAAATGAAATATCTTACCATATAGCACTCAATGACGGAATCAATTTCTAAAAAGGAAAAAACAATTTAAACTTTTAGAGTAAGTTCGCATACATTTTAAAAGGACAGGTGATCATCAAAACTCTTTAAGGAATATCAAGTATTCTTTTACTATGCCTTCATTCCATCAAAGATGTTAAGCGCTTTTTTATCAATGCGCCATGCGCATTGATTTTTGTGGTGTAACAAGATACCCCGAAAGTTACAAGTAAATGATACAAACACACAACCCACGTTACAAAGACTAAAATGGCGCCTATTTATAGAGAGAGCACTCTTTTCAATCAGATGTCCTTTTTAAAAAGTTGAACAAAAATCGTTTTCAATTTATTGGGACTGCTCAAAGCACTCATCGAGATTTCTGGAGTCTCGTTTCTCCAGAATTCAAGGCTTTTTGAGCTTCTTGATACTCAAGAAAATACATACGAGACTCGAGAACATCATTGCCGTTATCTTTCTATTTGTATTCATCAAAACTAAAAAAATCTTTTAAAATTTTTAGTATGATTGAAACTTCTAAATTATTATCACAATCTCTACAACTTTTACAAGTTATGCATGCAGCGCACATCTTGTGGATGCGTGAGAGAAATTTTTCATTCGTATCAAATATTTTATATTTCACAAAAGATTAACTTTAAAGAATTGCTCTTTGAAACAAGTTTAAACTTTTTTACCAAAAGATATTTAAAGATGAGCTTTTTACTTTTCATGTATTCATTGTTTATAGCTTTTATTCCATTTTTTCGAAAAATCTCAATTTAATTTTTTATTTCTCCAGAAAATTATTTTATAATCACGATGAACGATCCAATAAGCCTCCGAACACTATTCTGAACATTTGTTCAGTGCTTAAATAAAAAGATTAAGTATGCCCGAAAACAAGCATGGTGTTAATTTAACAATTTTTCGGGGGTAATGGAGTGTTCAGAGAAAAAGAAGTTAATAATTCTGGAAATCATGAAAATACTGCGGTATGTGATGTTAGAATTAATGTCAAAATAGTCTTAGTATGTAATGTAAACTAAACTGTAACAATGTTCAAATACAATAAATATAAAATATCTCTACTGTTTTCATTTAGTTTCATTAGTTTTCATTTTTGAAAGGAGTAACATGCTTATTGGGGCATGTTAAATTGGGTAAAAAGTTTAGGAACCACTGGTATAGAGGATCTCAGTTGACTTTCCTATATTTTGAAAATAAATTAACCAAAGTATTACATTTAATAAATTTGTTCAAAAATTGTCAATAGCGTTGTAAAATAAAAATCATTTTGAACCTAAGTTTTCAACAATAGTTCTTCAAAAAATTTCATAATTGTTTTTTTCAATAGATGTTTATTTTTAAAATATATAATAATATTTTATATGAGAATTTACTTTTATCTATATTTATAATTGATAAGATAAAGCTAATAAATTTGATACAGAAGTTACAAAACTAAAAAGATAAATCAATTCCGAAAAAAATCAATAATCTAAAAGCTAAAAAAATAATGTTCAAAAAGTTGCATTAAAAGCAACATTTTGATTGATAATAATTCATGCATTGATAAACATCAAAAAGTCTTATAAATCAACTGTCATGCAATTATTTTATTGTCTTTATATAAAATATGTTTTTACATTCAATATTATATTTGTTTTCAACAACTTTTAACAAAATTTTATCAAAATTACTTTGGATGCAAATGGACCAAATGGTAGATCAAGGATTTTTTTTAAAATTTATGTCATTATTTATAATTTTATTTTAATAATCTGATTTTTATGTTGATTTATTCTAATGAAAAAGTTTGCAACACGTATGAAAAAAATTGGAAAGTTTCATATTTCTTTTGTGTTAACATTTTTTGTCTTTCTTGAATCTACTTCTTTTCCTTCGGCAAGGGAAAAAGATTGAGAAAAGGCGCTTTTGGCAAACCTACACTACATCTCTATTGCACATTTTTTGCGAGTAATTATCGAATTTGACAATATGCTCAATTTATATTTGGTTAAAATTTTTCCTTAGTTCAAATGTCTGGGATGAAGAAGCTTGCTCCCAAATTTCTACGACCAGTATGATTATTTTTTTGCAAGAAAAGAGACAAATTCGAATACTTCAAATTAAAGTGCGACAAATGAAGGCGATACGTTTGCATGATCGGAATCGCGATCAATTCTAGAAAGACTACGCGTAGTCATTTTTGACAATTTTTAATTTTAGAACACTCTTTTTGGAGAATTTAAAATGATTTTTTTTACTTCTTTTCAATTTTTATTATCAAAATTTTTGTACGTTTTTGAAAAGAATTTTATTTAGTATTTTTGTAATAAAAAAAACACTATATACCTGTAAAGACCAAACTATCAAAAATGACGTCTAACGTAAAATTATTTTAAAATGTTGATATTTATATTTATTTGTATTCAATCAAAAGTAGCAACTTGTTATATTGTATTATGCAAAAAAAGTACCAGAAACTATACAGTTTTTGGCGCCTTTTTTCAATTTACTTGATTTGTGTGCTATAAATTCATAGATTTTATACAAATCAACAACTTTTGATTTTATTTCAAGATGAAAAATTCTTATAACTCTCATAGCAGAAGTCCGCTATGCGATTTATCCCGAAGGATCACGCAATTGATGATTGCTGTACATCAAGTTGTTTAGATGAGGTGTAATTAAAGTAAAAGAGGATTGCGTGAAGGAAACGGATGCAAGATAAAACAAATATGTGTGCTTCTTGTTCAAGTTTTTATTGTGGACAACATTCGTTTTAAAGTTCAAGCGAGTTTTTGTCAAAATTATGCGAAGAAAATAAAGGTGAACAACAGCCTAAAAATTCTATCATATTCTTTTGTGTTAATGAAATGACACTCAGCAATATTTTTATATGCATGCTATGTAGATCGGGTTCAAAATGATCACACCGTCCCGAAGAAATTCAGTAGGATTCGATCTATATCTAAAAACGGTATTTTTCCCCATAAACAGGAAATTTCAAGATCAAAAATGGCCTAAATCCATACATTCGATATGTCGCTCCTTTACTCCCAAGAAAATAGAAATAAAAATCATCTCACTTAGTACGTGCAATTCGCTTTCAAAAACCCGAATCTTAGTGTTGAAAGGAGGAGATACACTTTAAGTGCTATTGTTCCCTTATATTTCCCAAGTGTTTACAACACTGAAATGTCAATCAAGCATTTCAATGATTGGTTACATAAAATATGCTTTAAGTTTTTATAGAATAAACAGACAAAAAGGAGATGGAGATGAATTAGAGGACATGATGTTGCGCGAAGAATGGTAATGATGATGATGATGATGTGGTTGATGATGGTGATGATGTGGTTGATGATGTTGATGATGTGATTGATGATGATGATGATGTGGTTGATGATGATGATGAGATGGTTGATGATGATGATGATAATAGTAATTTGAGAAAAGTACAATAAATCAAAAGAATATTTATAATATTTATAACAATCTTAAAAAAGGAGAATGAGGCATGAGTTAGATTGGTTCAAGAGTAGGCTTCATATAGTTGAATGCGAAGAAAAACAGACACTTTGAAATTTTGGACAGAATTTCAACAAGTTAAAGAAGATCCATTCTTCCGTGATTTAGTAAACGTTATTCGGGGTATTTTATTCACCATATTTAAACGGAGAAGTAGAACGCGTGTTGAGTCAACTATAGACATCATTAAAACTAAGCAAGAAATCAAAAGGTTCTCCCCCCCCCGGGGAAAAAAAAAAAAAAGGATCTAGACAAAGTATATTACATATTATTATTATTATTAAGTATGCATTGAAAAATAGGAAAAAAAGTTGTTATCAACATGAATTGCCTCCTGAACTCATCGAAAAATTTTCAGAGTAAGAAATTAGAATTTATAATCCATATCTTCTACTAACATTTTGGAACATTCGTGCTGCTAATCTTATATAAATTCAACTAATGAAAATTTTTCTAATTTTAGCTCCTTTATAGCCATTATTTTATTCAAGCCGAGCTACTTTATATTTGATACTTTCAACTCAAATAACAAGATGGCTTTTTTCGAAGATAAAATGATTTTTGAGAAAAATAGTGAAGCAAGCTAGAAAGGTTCTTTTATCAAGAAAATCATAAAAAACGATTTGCCCCTTCTTCTCATTTTCAAGACAAACGAAGCGCTTACTTTTAACAATGAGATGCGGAGAAAGATACTCTCAATTGTTTTGTTTATTACGTGCGGTTGCTCTTGAATAACAACACGCTTTTAGCAGTAAAAATTGTATTTCGTAAAGTGTAAGGAAAATGATGCCAGACTGTTAGCATTGATGTGGGAGGATGCATTTCGAAGAAATGACAAATTGTAATGCTTTTTTTTAAGAACAGCTGCAAAAAGGTGCTTGACCTGGAGAAAATTTGCATAATTTTAATTATAGAAAGCTCTGCCACATTTTATGTCTTTTTTATTAGAAATGAGAGTGATGGTGGTGGTGGTATATGAAAAATCAAAGCAAATAAAAATCAGTTAACTACAAATTCACACAAAATATCATTTAAAATCATTTGCAAGTTGTGTATGCCTTCAAAAATAAGATGACAACTCCCATATTCTTTGCAAAAAAAGAATTCTTCTCCAAAGATCCCTTTTCCCATATGTATGATCTTATTTTATGGAAAAAGTATTAACTTCAAATCTTAGCATAAAATGAGATAATCTCTCCGAATGAATTTATAAAAAAATCTTTTACTTTTAAAAAATTATGAGTACTATTAGATCCCAAAAACTATTCTTCATGTTTTCTAAAATAAAACGTTTATAAGGATATAAATGTCATTTATTGCGAATATGTAGAATTAGTCAAAAGTTATTCATTGCAATTTACAGTTAGTAGAATGTGTGAAATATATTTTTTTATTTTGCCAGAAACGAGATTTTGCAACCACGTTGTTAGTTTGAGTTTCATACACGTCATATAACATCAAACGATTTTCCTTTACAGAAAAAAGGACCTCCTTTTCTGAAAAATATTTGGAACAAATTTACTTTTTTACAAACTGACGCCTTTCTAGAACATCAAAAAGGTTTCATGTAAATTTTATGCGAAATTCTAGATTCGAACCGAACATCATCACTTGACAAAGCCATGCTCAAATCCACTGAAAATTCCCAAAAGCACCCTGATTTCGTTTCATTTTTACTTTTAAAATATCATTTTAAGCCAATTGAGAGAAGTTTTTGAAGACAAATCGCAAGACTATCTTTTTCACGGGGTTTTCAAAAAACGAATGCAGATGATTTTTATTTTATGGAACACTCGTGTCTACCGCTGCTTTCGCTAAATTTTTTTGTTAAATATTTGTTTTCTTCATTTCAATAATTTTGTACCCAAATTTTACTTTATTTTAATCTCAAGTCAAGTTTTTTTTAGCATTATTTCCTTTAGTTCAAGAATTTACTCTATTTATAATTTTTCAATTACAGATTTCCTTACAGATTTTAAGTACAAAAAGTGTTCACTAAATATTTGAAAGGTATGAAAAACCTCAGCTATGAAGAAAGATTAAAAATCCTAAACTTACCTACATTGTACTACAGAACGATTCGCAATGAAATGATAACTATATTTAATATAATAAATGCTAATATGGATATCAATAGAAATGTTTTACCTAAATTTTCGACAAGAATATCCAGATCTCACCAATACAAACTGAATACAGAACTTTCAACCAAATTCAGACGAAATTATTTTGCACTGAAAGGACTCAAAAGATGAAATAGTTTACCTACCAAAGTTATTTCATCAAGCTCAATTGACATGTTCAAAATAAATTAGACAAATTTCTTGGCAATGAAATGTATAAATATATATAATTGAATTTGCAGATGCATTTTCATAGGCGTAAGCCTTTTATAATGCTTAATAAACTTATGTTATGTTATATTCCAAAAAAACTTTTTTTCGTAATTTTTTAGTTCTTTCAAGTTTTTTTAACAAAAAACAACGAAGAAAAGCAGCGTCTCTTTATTTTTAATTTGACTAAAAAAAGCAGCTTAAAATCTCTACATATTTTCTGATGATAATTATTCAGAGCCAGATTTGATCAGCATCTATTAGGTACGATTATTAGCTAAATTTGTTTAACCCTTTCAGGCATAATGGGACACTGGTGTCCCAAACAAAAAAATTAAGATGTAAAAAAAATTAGCAAGTTACTTGCACGTTAAATCAAATTTTTAGTAATATAACCTTTATCTCAATTTATTTATATCAAAATTTTGAATTTTTTTTCAAATTTTTCTGTCAAAATTGTTTCAAAGTGGAAAAAAATATGAACTATTAAGTGATACCATTAAATTTATACAACACGTAAAGTATTAGGTATTTTGATGAAAATTTTTTAAATCAAGTTTTTTCAAGTGTATTCTTTATAGAATCATCAATTTTACCTGAAAATTATTTTTTAATTAGCTATTTTTTTACTTATTTGTTTGGGACTTCAGTGTCCCATTATGCCTTTGTGGAACAATAATGTCCATATAATAAGACACATAAATATAAACTTTTATAAGATGTGAATGACGATACTTAGAGATTACATCCAAAGACGCAAAAAATAATAGATACATATTTCAATAATTTGACAAGCTATTCTAATCTTCTTCTCTCTTGCCTGTGTGAGAGTAGATATCAGCAGTTTAAAAAATTTTAGCTGTCAAATGTGCTGATATATGTGTTTTCTATATTTTGTGTCTCTGTATTGAATCCCGTGGAACCTGTACGACTTGTTAGCAACACACATCACAGATGTTAATGCCGAAGAGAATCTATCATTTATAGTAGACTAATTTTCGCAACTCTAAAAAAGGGAGTAGATAAAACTGAAGTGTTCATAATTTTTAACTTCATCACCAAGTTTTACTTTTTATCCTTCTTATGTCTCTGAAAGTAAAATATACCATAATGGAAGAGAATTGACAATAAGTAAAAAAGATATAACTGAAATTATGTACACTGAAAACTCAGAAGATGAATTTTTAAAGTTGGACAATCATGATATTCAAGCTGTGATATCTGGTGATGAAGCAGGATGTAGCTCAGTAAGAATTTCCAATAATGAAGCGTTTCTCCAAGATGAAGAAGAGAAAAATCCTGAAATTGAATGGACTGCCATAATTCGAAATGCGTGTGCTCCATCTATAGAAAATCCTATTGAATACGGTAAATTTTTGGATTCATTTTCACAAATGTTAGATTCTTCTCATATAAATAACGAATTTTTTGTGTTCAAAAAAATAACAAATTTTGATAAAAGATATAATTTTAGTAGAAACTCAAAGATATGCTGAGCAGAAAGGTCATGTTTTTTCAACCAATGAGCATGAAATTTCTGCTTTCCCATATCAATTTCCTGGGTCAATGACATTTAATTTCAAAAATGCTTCAGTTTTGTCTTAGTTATATTATAGGAACATTTTTTAAAAAGGTTTCACATCATTTTCACTGCGTAACTTTTTCTGTGCCTGAAAAGGTTAAAAGGGTAAGCAATCACTTTACGCGCATTTCACCGTAAATATATATACGCAAATATCGATGTATATATATATATGTATTTATATGCATTTTTCACTCTCAAGACAATTTAGCCCCAAGGTAATATTAGTGTCAAAATATTTAGACTCATTTTCCAGAGACCGAATTGCCTTAAGGTCGATTTGACATGCTTTCGTTTATATTTTGAGCAACCATAATTAATTGCTTACAAAATGTAAAGCGCCGAAATGCTTCAAATAAAAACAACATTTCTAATTTATAGACGGGTTTGTAGCAAATTAGAGATGTTTAAAAAATTATGGGTGACAAAATTAAAAAAAAATTAATTCTTCATTAAAAAATGACATATGTCAATCAAAAATGTGAAAGTTGAAAAATCATTTAAAAATTGGTTATGTTGACTAAAAATCGCGCGTTCATCATCATCTTGAGGTTTTAAGCTTAATAAAAATGTGCAAATTGCGAAAAGAGTAATGGAGTATGTGATACCTTCTCCATCACTTTCTGAAACGAAATGATCTTCGATATCTGAGGAGCGCACACCCATTGAAAAAAGGGAAGTTTTATAATTAGAGGGTGAGTTAAAAAGCGACTACTATGATTTTTTCAACAAGAAAGGAGAAGGGGAAGGATGCAGGCAGAAGAAGAAAATGAAAGAAGTGAGAGTATGCAACAGGCAAGCGCGCTCAACTCTTCTTGATGGTGTGCGTGAATCGCGTTCATCACCAGAACAATACACACACTATCGATTATCAGGAGAAGAATTGATATGCCTTGATTGATGATGGAGAGGATGGTAGTAATGAGGATGGAAAGAGGATAATGCATCCTCATTCTTGAACGTCCACTACATATCATTATTTAATAAGAACAACTACACACAACATAATAGTATTTTGACTGTTTCTTGTTTGTTACGTTGAGGAGAGGAGAGTGAAAATACAAAGAAGCCATTCTTATTTCTCTTATATGCTGTAATGTCACGCGAAAAAATGATGCATTCCGTCTCGGTCGCAATTTTTACAGAGGAACATATGGTAATAATAAGCAGGTCAAACAAAAGTCTATTTTTGCATGCATCTAAAGTAGCGAGAACACCCCGACGATCACAACCCCATTACTGCAGGGACCCCTACGTCTTTACTCTGGGGTAAGCATGAGAATGTCATATACAATTTATGAATTCATTTTACAAGTATTTAAAAATAAATTTAAATTTTTATATTTGTTATAAAATCCAAGATATTATGTAATACGAAAATAAGGAAGAAAAAAATTAAAAGATTAAAAGTTTATAAAAGTATATAAAGAGGAAAAAAGTTGCTCCACAGAGAAAGCGTCTATTCCCTACAAAGAACTCGAGAAAACAAGAGAAAATTCAGTTGATTTTCAATGCTATAAAAAATATAAAACCAACATCTATTCCAGAAAGAGTTTTTCCTTCAATGGGTTATTTCACATCAAAAATAAGAAATAGATTTTTTAACTTTATTATTTATCAAACATCCTGGGATTTTAAAAGGTCATAGAAAATGTAACTCGTTATATTTTAAAAACTCTGGTAAGGATGCCATTAAAGGGCTTTAAAAAAGACAATCGGATCGGATTTGGCACTCCTCCCGGCCTTAGGTCTAAGACCTACCTAGGCAGATGTTTTTTGACAGAGAGATATTGAAAACTAGGGGCCGGTTAGAAAGATGAAGCCATGTGAGGTTTTCCTTAATTGGGGTTTGTGCGGAGGTCACAAACCTCCTTGGGAAGGATAGGGGTTTTTGGCCAGAGGTCACAGGGTGTTTTTAGGTGAATGTTGTAAGGGGGGGGGGGCTTACGTATCTTACGCGTAGAGGCCCCTCAGAGGCTGCCTAAGAAAATGAAATTTTATTTTTGAAAATGTCTTGTTTTGTAACTTTTTGATTATGAGCAAAAACGTTATACATGGAAAACCCTTGCTTACTTTCCAACAATTTATTTCAAAATATCAAATTATTCTCACGAGAAAAGATGTAAAAATTATTATTAATTACAACTTTTTGAGTTGTTTGCTTTTTTGGCTCATTTATGTTAAAAAATTTGGAAGAACTAGAAAAACTTGAAAGTAAAGAAATAAAGGATTTTTGAAATATAAACAGGGTTGAAAGTGTTTATAAACTAAATCTATAGAACAATATGACAAGACATAAATGATGATAGACTGACTACTAGCAGCTTGTATTACTTTTATTAGCCACATAAGTAAGTTAACATGTTTAAGTTAACATTCGGAAACCAAGATATCCAAGTCAAGAGTTTGAATAAACTGGGTAAGAAACGTTTTGCTGCAAAATAAAACATCCTTCATAGTAAAAGTTGAAGATTAAGTATTTTAATTACCTTTGCAGAATCAATAAGTTCCATAATGGAGAAATCGGTATATTAAAAATTATTTCTCAAATTTTTGATTGAAGCACGCTTCTTAATCATGTATGAGTAGTGGAAGTTTCAAGGTTGAATCACAACTGCTCTCTTGTATAAAAAAGTTAAGTTGTGTTTCACGTCAACTTTATTGGTGCTGTGGTGGCACATTTTAGCGGCCTTTCCCCATTTACCATTTATTGTAATCAATTGCCTAATTTCTATCCCTAATTTATAAACGAAGTTTGCTTCATCTTTTGTTCAATCAAATTATCTGTAATTTTTAGCTACGATAATTTTATCAAAGTTTGTTTAAAAGTAAGCAATTGGCCGCAAAATCAGGAGGTCCAAAATTTAAAACAAGACATTGGAAAATTAGGAAACTTTCAGTACTCAAAATTTGATACTTTACTAACTTAAAAACAAAAAATTGACCAAAAAAGACTTTATAACACGTTTATCTAATAAAATAAAGACTTTATTTTACTAAAATCAGCTGATATCATAATTATAATTCATAAGTAGTAGGTATTTACAAACATTGTTTAAAGTTGCGATTTTTACTTAATATGTTGTTGAGAATAGAAAAACTTTTTTCTACTTTTATTGACGTGTCCTGTCCATTTTCAAGTAAACAATATAGGAAAGGGCTAACAAGACTTCATTCTCTTCATAATTTTCTCAACGTGATAAATCTTCATATGATTTCTGAACACAATAACCTTCATCTTTGCATTTTTCAACCAAATCCAGTAAAGGTTTGTACTTGAAAATTTCTTTCAAATCGTCCCGTAGAGAAGAAACAACAAGGGCTCTATCATTTGCTCTATCAATAATAAGTCGAGCATCAGAGAAGTCCAACACAATTCCTTGTAGTTCAACAAACTTTTCGACATGCCAAAACGCTGACTTTAACCTTGCCTATTTCGTTGAAAATCGTGTCTCTGTTTGTTCGTAACTATCAACATTTTGATACTAGCTATCAAATTATCGACACTTTCAAATTTTGATCTCACATTCAAGAAAAACAAAAAACAGGAAACAAACAGGGGTACAAAATTTTTAACGGTTTTCAGGCTGTTTTCATGTTAATGAGAAGCACAAAATTTTCTCTTTCTATTTCTAAGTACTTTATTTTGTCAATCAACTTTTTGAGTAATTTTTTGACTATTTACCAAAGTAGAACAGCAAACAGAATCAATTAAATACGCTCTTTGGTAAACTTAGATCTTATTTCTAAACAAAAACTCATCATATTTCCTAGAACTTATTTCCAAACGAGGACTCTTCTATAATTAGAAATAAAAAACTACTTTTTACCTTTTCTTTGATACTTTTATCTTTATTTTCTGCAAGACCTGTAATGTAATATCGACAAGAATGTGCATTTGGACAATTGTACCCCATATATTTGAACAAAAAAAATTTGTTACTTTCTTTACAAAGTTATTATCACTAAGAAACGTTTGAACAGAAGAAGTAACAAATTTTGGATTCTTTTTAGTTGAATGTTTTTCATTCTTTCTATGACCTTCAACAAAAAAATATTTGCTGTGCTTAACAATGCAATTACAAAGTTTGCAATAGAGTTCATTTTTAGGAGTTGAAGTAAGCTCTTCAGGGAGTTTAAATTTGATTTCAACTTTTGGTGAAGAAGATTTCGCAGTTTTTGACATAATTTTTAAAGGCAAGTGAAAAAAAAAGTATTTAAAAAAAAAAGAATTCTATGCGACTTTAAAATTGAAATTACAAAAGGTGTCAATACAGAAATGTGTCAAATGTTCACTTCCTCTATGCTTCCCCTTTTTTCAGTCACATCAGGAAGATAAAACATATGTCAAACAAATGAGCTCTAGTCACTATATCGGAATCTAAAGTCTGAAAATCTCGGAAGTAAGTTTTCATGCATTGTGCGCGATCAACTTTCTCTCTCTAGCTGGCATATCTTCCTTCTCCTGTACAACATTTCCTCCGTCACTTTTCTCAATCACAATGTGACGCTTACACAAATATCGAAAGCAAATTCTTTGTAAAAATAACAGTTATGAAAAGTTAACCCTCTCTCTTTGAGCTGGAGAGAAAAAGCGAACAAACAAAGACGAGCAATAAATCCAGTTTTGTCCAAAAGTTTTAGATGATGACTTTGGCAAAAATGATCGTTCCAAAACTTATAATTTTTTTGAAAGTTTTCATGAAATTTTTCAACTTTTATAACATGTTCTACAAATCGGTACACTCTCATACCCATTAAGAATTAATGTAAAACCGTTCATAATTATGTGTATTGTGAGTGAAATTTCTACTCTTACATATTTTATTAACCTATTCATTTAAACTTTTTCTTCTTTATAAATTTTTGAATTTAAGGTATCAAAGTTCCAATCAGTGTCGGGGTATTATGAATATTTTTTCATTAAAAACGATTGGAAATTGACTTTATTGACCTAAATTTGATAAATTGACTTATATTTTCGTTGTTCATACTTTATGTCTAATCTTTGTTTCGATAAGGTTAAAGATTAATTTTATAGAAATTGTCTCTATTGACTTTCTCGTGCTCTAATGTAAAACATTGTCTATAAATTCATTAAAATTCAAAATAAAATATATATTTTTATACCAAATCGCTCATGGTGGTTCTCTTTTCGACTCAGTTAGGGTCTGAAAATGTCTGAAAGTGGAAATCAAATTAGTAATAGAAAAACGTTATTCAATGATTATAAAAAAAAATTTTATTTAAAGTACGAATATAGTTATTTACATTTCGGTTTCTTAGAAAATCTGAATCTCGAAATCATGTTGATTTATTGGGAAAAAGAAAAACGAAACTTATACATTCTTTTGAAGATGAGTATGAGAGAAGGAAGCGACCAACACACATTAAAAAAATGCCAACATCAAAATTTGTAGAAATTGGAAGCGAAATTCTTGTTCTAAATGTGATAAACATTTTTGCTCTCAACATAAAACAACTTCAATACTTTCCTTTGATTGTTGATAATATTTTTTATTCAATAGGATTAATTTCTGTTGTCGCGCTTTTCAAAGGTGAGCGTAGTTTAGTTTTAAAAAGGTTATCATTTTTAATTTTTCCAAGGAACTACACAATTCTAAGAAAGATAATATTTTCTTCAATAGGACATGCGTAAATTATGTGCTAAATAAATCTTTGGAAAAGATTTCTAGAAGACAGATTGCGAAAATCAATTTCTGATGAAATTAGAGCTACGAAGGAAGGATCATCATAGATAGAAAAACAAAATCAAGTATATCAGAAATGACGTGCAGGCTATCAGCAAATAATGAATTTGTAGCAAAAACAATGGAGGTCCTATTCAGTTATATGGTTCAAATTTGTCTCTCAAGTTAGTTTAAAAATATCATGACAAATCCTTATTATTAAAGAGAATTTGACTCTATGAGTTTTTATTTCTCGTTTATATGTTGCAATTTAGCTTCACTCTTCTGTTTATCAAAATGATTTATACTTATTTTCTAGTGATAATTACTCCGAGCCATATTTTTGAAGTGTTTATAAGTGCAGTTATATCTCAAAGTTTGAAAGAAAGCAAGCACTTTCCATGTATAAAATTTGCGTGATGATGAATAGATCTAAAGCATTAAAGACAAGGCATCGAAAAATTAGAAAATTCAGAAGAAACTTTCCCCTACTCAAAATTTGATTTTGCAAAGAAACTTCGACTACTCCCTTTTATTTATTCTCTTATGAATAAAAAGTGTATATTTTTGAATTAAAAAAAATCTTTTTTTTCTTCCTTGTTTTATTTTTACTTAGGAATGAAAGAGATGATAGTTTTTAAAGAAAATTAATATTAATTTTTTTGCAAATTTTGTATTAAAAATTCTAAACATGATTTCAATTATTAAAGAAATATTTAATACTTTACTTGATGGATGCTAAACCCGAGGCCCAATGGGATATGCGGCCAATTCTATTTTCGTGAAATTTGTTGAATCAAAAGGAAAATATGTAAAAAAATTTAACTGCAATCATCATCTTGTTTAAGAACAAAGATAAAAATTAATCTAACTTGGAAATAATTTTTGAGAAATTTAATTTAAATTGTTTCAATTGAACATATTTTAAAGTAGCATTCAAATTTTTAACGTTGGTTTTAAAATTTATATCATTTATTTATTTTTTTTACTGGTAAAATTGTACAAGTACTCCGCTGTGAGCGCACAAATAAAAAACTACGTCTTTAGAAGGTATACCCGGTCCTATTCAGAGTCTCATGAAATTTTGTTACTAAAGTTGAAAAAGTGCAGTTATATTCAAGTACATAAAAAATTTTAAAGCCAACTCTGAACAAAAATATCCATTTTATTCCTTTTTTGGATCTTTTCCAAAGTTAAAAGAGTTAACAATCTTCTTAACAAAGTTTTAGAGTAAGTATCTGTATTTTACTAACTAATAACAAAATTACATTCTGCCATTAAACTAATAATATAAGTTGGGCGTAACGCATTCACTCCGTAAAAAACGTCGTACTCAAGAAAACGGAGAAAAACGAATGTTCAAATTTTAAAAATTAATTTTAATATTCAAATAATAAATAAAAGTAATAATTAGTGATTTTTTTATTATTGTTAAGAAACATTTTCGGAATGAACGATTCTACTTTTTTTACTTTATACGTTGTTTATCATTTTTAAGGTTTATATATAATAAGCATGTGCAAAACTACAATTAGAATCGGTATCGGTAAAAGAAACGGCATCGACATGGGAATCGTCCAAAACTTTAAAATCCTGACATCCCTACAAATAAATCAATCGCTGCTTTCAGTTTATGAAAGTAAAGGCAGGCTCTTTTCGGTTTCACTGCCGCAAAAACTATGAAACCAAAATACAGTTTTCTAATGCAGTTTTTTTCTCTTCAGTTTTTTGATTTTTGTTCTTTCCAAAAATGTAATTATTTTTTTCGAGAAATGAAAAATAAAAAAGTTATGGCTATTTAAAGTTGTTTATTTCCTATGCATTTGTTTAACTTAATTTTGATTTTTTCCTCAGATAATATGGCTAGCGACGAATATAGTCTAAAGTAGTCTAAATATAGTCAAAAAAAATATATCCATAACTTTTTTATTTTTCATTTCTCGAAAAAAATAATTACATTTTCGGAAAGAGCATAAATAACTGCATTAGAAAAGTGTATTTTGGTTTCATAGTTTTTGCGGCAGTGAAACCGAAAAGATCAGACACATCGTCAACACCTCATTTCGCATAGGGAACACTCAGTCCGAGCCCAGTGTTTTCGGTCATAAAGGTTACAACAACCCGACAAATTATTCATAAACCCGAGGATTTATCAAAGATGGACAAATTCCAGGTAGACGTATCAATTTTCTTTAGATTTTTCTCAGCAGATTAGACGGATTGCAGACGAGCGAACCAAGTTTTGACATTTTCCAAATGGACGCGGCAACTAACTTATTATGACCCTTTATTGTCCATAAAAAATTTTCCTTTTATACAGCAAAAATATAATTTTCACGTTACTTTACTGACCAACTAGCTAATTAAACCAACTTGGCTTGTTCATCTTGAATTCGCCTAAACATAATCTTTTTCGTCTAAGTGGAATTCCTCTATTTGAAATCGTCCACGCTGAATTGGTTCAACCAAGATTCGACCAACTGGAGTGACGGAATGATGCGCGATGCATACAAAATGCTCGTAAGATGTAGGAAAATTTCCGCTTACGTGTTTTATGTCCAAAGTAAAATAAAAAGAGGATGACGAGCGTTGAACAGAGAATAAGTAAATCAATGAAAGTACATGAAATGAAATGAATGACCTTGAAAAATTCAAAAATCAGAATGCGCACTCGTTTTCATTTATTAGAATGAACATGTGTTGAGGAGCGTTGTTCATTTTGTTTCGATACATTCGGTTTTTGCATCTGTCTGTTTGTGTTATTTGTGCGTCATGCTTACGTCATTGTAGTTTTTGCTCATCTCCTTCCTACCATGCTTTATCCGCCGTAAGGTGGAAAGATTGTGCTTCTTATTCACACTGTATTTGAGACACTTGTGTATCTTATAATAACACGCTAACCAGTAGCTATATCTCTCGCCTTGAGAAAAATTCTTTCTTTTTGTTCCAATCTTTTTTTACAATTTTATGTCCTTTATTTCAAGAAGAAAAGAAATATATTCTGAATTTGAACAATAATCCCTTTGTCTACCAATGCCATAACAATCTAAATTCTATACTATAAAATAAACTTTATTGACTCGATGAATTACATCATTTATTTATGCAAACCTGTAATTCAATCGAAAAAATGGCATTTTCCATTAGTGCTTTTTATTGTACAACGCATATATATTGTACAACGCATATATATTGTACAACGTATATATATTGTACAACGTATATATATTGTACAAAATGAAGGGCAATAAGAAATACACTTTTGTGGAGTTTATAAAACAAGTTGGGATGGAACATTTACAAAAATATGGGCAAGAAAAAAATACTAGAAAGTTTGGAGGTAAACCGGCATCAAAAAGGGTGTCAGAAGAAGCTCTACATGTGAATTAAAAAACAATTTTTTATTATAAATAAATTTATTTTTAACATTATAATTAATGTTTTATACATTTTTGAAAATTTTTATAATTTTATCTATTTACTTGGAAATATAAAGTTAAACAAAAATAAGAAATTGACTTTAAATAAATTTTCATTTTTAAAGTAATTTTCTTTTTATTTTTCATTTATAAAATTATCTATATTCATGTTTTTTTAATTTCACAATTTTAACTTTTTCATAATAATTTTTGACATTGCTAACCCTTTTTGGATAGAAATTTTTAGATTCAAGTAGTTTTTTACTATTCAATTGTTTCTCATGATTAAAATTTATTAACAATATTATTTATCAAATTTTAACTAGTTTAAATTTAAAAATAAAAAATATTATATTACCCTAAGAAAGTTTTTTTTGTTATGCAACTAATACAAAACTAAATTAAAACCTTTATTTTTTTTAAATTGATCACATTAAGTACCAGTGTTGCATTTGCGCAACGCTCTCTAAACAAAATTTATAAAACTAAAAATATATATCCAAATAACAAATTCGTTTTTTCGAGAATTTCGCTTTCGCAATTTTTGATTTCGGGTGTTATGGCTTCTTCCGACGTTTTGACTTTAGGGCATTTTAACCGGGGTGCATGCGTTTGTCATTGCTAAGGATGCGGGCCGATACCAAATTTTGATTGACTACGCAATAAACTTTTAATTTTTAAAATTCATACAAAAATAAATCTTAATTCTTTAACATGATGTTTTCTTGATGCTTACTAAATTTTTTTGAGTTGACTTAGATCGCAGTCACTAAACTACGAAAATTCCAGAATTTTATTTTATCCAAAAAAACGCAAAAGAAAAGTGATCTTCTTTTGCCCTATTTAGATAAAAATAGAACTTACAAAAATGAAACAATTTATTTTTTAAAAATGTTATTGAGCAACATTTTTTTGAAACGAATTAAAATAATAAATTTCAAAATGAATAACTTATATTTAACTTGGACCCCCGCTTTAAATTTCATAGAATACAGTTGAAGTGATTGAATGGCAATGCTGACGTGTCAAACTTTTTTAACTTCATAATGGCGAAACAAAAATTTATTACGATTAGTTACATCTCTAAAGTCACTCTTTTGTCATACTTCCTTGAATTTCTACATTTTTAGTAAATAACAATTTCAAATCATGTACAATAAAAATAAATTAAAATTGATATAGGAATATTAAACACAAACTAAGATTTGTTCTCGTTCATATAAAAGTTGGAATGTAAATTTTCTAACACAATATGGAAAATCGATTTACTTAATGTAAATTTGAAAAAAATAACTCATTTTTATTAATCTTTTGTATTCTCTTTCATTTTTGAGATTTGCTATTTTTGTCATTCATTTTTCATAAAGCAATTTTCATTTTTTTTGTGATAATTCCTTCATCTCTTTTGGTATAGTGGAGAAAAACAAAGAAAGAAGTATGAAATTAACAGGAACAATAGGAAGAAACAGACAACAAATTTTCCTTGATGACTGTCAAAAAAATGAAAATGAAGGAGAAGTTTTTATAAAATTTTAAGTAACGAGGGTGTTAATGTTTGTCAAAAGTTTGACAATAGATCTGTTCCATCTATATCAAAGGGAGCTGCTCAAAAGAGTGACAAATTAAACGGGTGACAGATCAAAAAAAGTGACAAAAAATGGCAAAATTCAAAAGAATGATAAAAAATATCAAAATTCAAAAGAGTAACAAAAATGGCTAAAATTAACAACT
This sequence comes from Nectonema munidae, assembly GCA_030549495.1. Classification (NCBI taxonomy): domain Eukaryota; kingdom Metazoa; phylum Nematomorpha; class Nectonematoida; family Nectonematidae; genus Nectonema; species Nectonema munidae. Next base: position 71,524 of record JAUIRK010000705.1, read on the forward strand.
TCATTAATTGATCTGTGAAATCTAACAAAACTTCGCCGCCAAACCAAAAGTTTTTTTTTAATTCAGTTTCTTTTATACATCCTTGTTAGATATATCAAATTGAACACAATAATAGCCTTATGAAATACAATGAGAACAGTGTCAGTAACCAATAGGAATTGTTTTGCGTTTGAAAATTGTTCTGTTTTATGACTGCCAAAACAAGGGATCATGGTCTCTTCTATTCTATGGTGCTCACTAGATGTAGCAAATTTCACATAGCTAAAATTAAATTCTCTGTTAAAAGAGTGAAATTTGGCAAAAAGGTCGACTTTAGACAATTAATGATTAAACGCACAAAATAAAAATAGTCAAGGGTGAAATTTGGCAAAAAGGTCGACTTTAGACAATTAATGATTAAACGCACAAAATAAAAATAGTCGATCTCTTCAAATCGTTTTCTTCTCATTGCGCAAAAAGTTTGAAGGATGTACATTTTACTCCCAATATAATCGGGATGGAGGTATTTCGACATAAATAGAATCCATGTAAAAAAGACGATAAATAACAACATTTCTTCTCGTCTTACATTTAAACTGCAATTAATCTGTGAAGCGTATCAATTTGAATATTCAACAATCATATCAATAATATTGACTTTCAAAAATAATAAAAAATATCGCATATTTTCAATTGGCGAGACGCTGGTGAATTGGGAGAGAAGCAGGGATGGACCGAGAGGGGGGGGGGGGAATAGGGGGGATGCATACCCCCCCCCCCCCCCCCCCCCCCCCCACCAGCAATCTATTCAAGAAAAATCTCCGTGTTACCGATGCTGATGATGTAAGAATTCAGTTCTTAGAATGGAAAAACTTCTGCGAAAAACTGGAAAACAAACCAAAAAGACCTCTGGAAGCTCTAGATATAATACCAGAGCGGCTAAAATATATTAAAAAGCTTTTGACAATTTTCTGCACTGTTCCTATCACTACATGTTCAGCAGAAAGAGCTTTTAGTTCTTTAAGAATTTTAAAGAACTATTTACGTAATCGTATGAGCGACGAGAGACTAACAGGACTTGCTCTCATGTACCTCCACCCTAAAATAGAAATCAAAATTGATGAAGTCATTGATCGATTTTCAAAGCAAAAAGAAAGAATAAAAGACTTTGTAATATAATTTTAATCATGTATTTTACAAACGTTTTCAAATTTCTTCCCTAATAAAATGTGTAAAATATTTTGATAATATTAGTATCCCCCCCCCCCCCCCCCCCCCCCACAAAAGATTTCTGGATCCCCCACTGGAGAGAAGCTATATTAGATGAACTTTTGCCTTCTTCAGTTTCATTGCGTTCAATGTTATCTCCTTTGCTTACTTTCCCCACTTGTGTTTCATCGCTAAAGATCTTATTGTCCAGTACTATAAATTGCTAGTTGCATTAAATAAAAGAAAATTGTTCAAATATCGAAAGAGTAAATCAAATAAAGAAGATTGGAAATTGTAATAAAAATTCATTGATGTAGCTAATCAAGAAAAACTTATTGTCCATCTCTCCACAAACAGAAGGAATTTGGTGTCGTAACTTTTTATGCTCAAAAGGGATCAACTAAACTGTGTAAAAATCGATGCTTAAATGGTTTCCTCTTAAATGTATGAAGTCTTTCTCTGAGAAGTAAAAATTAAAATGGAATTAAAACAACAAGATAATGGACAGCACATTTCCGTGTTTGTGTTGATGATTTTGATTTTGATGCTTTTTGACATAACATAGGCGAATGCCCATGAAAATTGCGTCTGAGAATTATGAATCAAGAGCAAGATATTTTCAATTTTTCCATAATTCGACTAGCTTCTTCTTGAAGATGTCAACACTTTGAAAAAGAACAACGTCATTAGGCAAGCTATTCCTTTTCTTGCTCTTTGAGTAAAGTAGCGCTGCCGTTATTTGTTTTGAAATGCTTCATGATTGAACTGAAATGTATGCGAGCTTGAAATTCTTTGTGAAAAATCATGTGAGGCATTTTTATCCAGAACCATATTTCCTTCTATAGTGTTGAAGATGGTTATCATTTCATTTATCATCGTTCTCATGTAATACAGAGAGAGAAGGTAAGTTGATGCTTTTTAGTCTTTCAGCATACGTTAAATTTCGTAATCTTTTTAAATGTTTCGAGAACACTTTCTTAACTTTATCTATTCTTTTCATGTTAGTTATGGAGAAATTGGCGAAAATCACATTTCGATATTCAAGAGCGGGTCTAACTAAAGATTTAAACAGATGCAGTGCAACTTCTTTATCGTACAAGATTAAAGGATTTTTCAAGATATGAAGCATAGGGAAAACGCCTTCTTCACAGCTCTGAAGCGTCTTTGAAAGCGAAATCTTAGTTTATCAACAAGTTTTAGAAGTGTCCGACCAATGTTGTAGGAAATGTCTTCATTTTTAACAATTTGAAGAAGATAACATTTGCCGAGATTTAGGTACAATTCCTACTCGGCTACTCTATTCATATATATGTAGGTTATAAATTGAATCTTCGCCAGATTCTTTCAACATTTTGGTATAAATCGGCAAAAAATTTTCATGCTAATTGAATTTATTAACTGTGTCATCTATCAGGATAGTAAAATATTGGACCAAGTACAGATCCTTATGGGATACAGCTTTTAATTTTAGAAATATTTGAAATATTTCCATTTAATCGAACTATTGATTTTCTATTCAGGATATAATCCTTCATCTTATTTAGGTCTTTAGTAATACAGAAGGATTGGGGTTTCAAAATTAGTTTTTAAAAGTTAACTCCAAAAATTAGAATCTAAAAAAAAAAATTTTTTTTTTATTTTTTTTTATTAAATTTTTTTTTAATTTAAAAATTAGCTCTAAAAAGTTATTAGTATTTACCGCAAATATATTAACGAAAAATATATTTGGTACTCAACAACTGAGCATTAAGTACTTTCGACATTGAATTTTATATATTACTCTATTTCTTTAGCAAAATTATATGTTTGCAGTAAAAGATAAAAGATCACAAATCATTTACTTCAAGCATTTTATGTCCTACTTACAAACAAAATTGTCATCTTTCTTGAACCCTTAGAAACACTTTTTTGAGGTTTAAACCAAAAGAAAATTCAAAAATGTTAACGTGGACGGCAGATTCGAATCTTTTCTTACAAAACATATCAAGACATATCATTATGTGTTGTTTTTTATAGAGTATAACATTTGAAGCTGTAAAAAGATAAGGAGCTCTCTCCTTCCTCCTCTGAATTTCCCACTGTACTACATAAAATGTAAAAAATTAAAGCACAAAATGGACTAAAACATATTTAAACTATCGAAAGTATAAATAAGGAAATAAACAGTAAACTTTTATTCAAAAAAATTTTTAACTTTCAAGAATTCTGTTCTTCTTCAGGTAAAAGCAACTGCTAAATGCTAAGAGTAGAAAACAAGGAAGAGAGAGAGGGGGAAAAAGGAGAATATTAATATGACGCCGTGTAGTATACAAATAAGGATGATTTTTTTTGTTTATGCGAAGTAGATAAGATTGGTCGAAAATGAATACTGTTAGAAATTATTTTGAATAAAATAATACATTCATGCCTTCTCAGCAATATTTTCTTTATATTGAAAGCATAGTTTTTCTTACCTACACTGCAGTATCACTAAAACCTTGTTTTAAATTTTATAGTATACACTTTAGTTTATAATGACGTTGATTGTCAAAGGATTTATTATTCAATTCAAAAAGATCTTACTTCTGCTTGAAATAGATTTCGCAGATTTAAAACAAAAAAATCTTAAAATAATCCGGCAAAGCCACACTTGTTTATCTTGTTCAAATCTGTGTGTACAAAAAATACAAGATAAAAGATGACAAAATTTCATTTATGTATCCTTTAAATCAATAGTATTTTTCAGACGATGAAATATTCTTGAAAAGTTCTTTATTTTGAAGAACTTATTGAATTTTTTAAAGTTATAATTCACAATCAAGATAATTTGTTTCTACAATCAGTCCATCGATTTTTTCTAAAAACATTCTCTCTACATTTGCCTTATGTGCTTGGATTCCAAATGCATATTGAGTTATTTTCAATAACTCTCAAAATTTTTCTAATATTTCCAATTTTTTAAAAAACTTTGTTCATTTTTAATTTGTTGTTAGCATTTGAAAATTGGAATTTTCTTTTTATTAAAAAAATTTTCAAACAGATCAAATATTTTTGAAATATTTTTTTCAATTAAAAAGTCCATACACTTTTCAATATTCTCCCATATTACGTCTTCGTTTAACCCTATTAGTACTGGGCTAAATTTGTCCACTCAAGAGCTAAAGAAACTTTCTATCTAAGTAATTATATAAAGTTTTTTAAACATATATACTCATTTTCAATCATGCTGAATTCAGTGGTGATATTCATTTTTATGTAAATCAATCAAACCTGTCAAAAATTGATTTATCTCAAGAAGAAACATTTTATCCAAATAATTATATAAAGTTTTTTACACACATATACACCCATTTTCAAGTACGCTGTGTTTACTGGTGATATTTGTTTTTAAATGAAAATTAGTCAACCGTGACAAAAAAATAATATAAATATCACAGACCATGTCAAAATTATAATTTTTTTATAAAAAGTTTTTTCAAGTATGAAGAAGGTGATGTTCATTTTTTATGAAATCAATAAAACCTGTCAAAAAAATCGATTAAATCTGTAAATCAATTTCCAATATATAAACTTCAAAATAAATTCTACTTTCAGTATTTCTCTGGTAATTATTTTCTTGATTTATTTAATAAACAAACTTTAGGTGTTTAATTCACTCAAAATATTTCATTTGTCAGTAAATTGGGTATCTCGATAAGACCTCCATCGTTTTGGCTACAAATTCGTTATCAGCTGGTAGCCTCTATGCCAGGGGCGGGCAACCTTTTCAGAATGAGGGCCAGATGAGACTTTTGGAAGGGGATCGCGGGCTTGAGGGAAAAACGAAATCTCAGAATCACTATATTTGGTATAATACATTGATTACAAGTAAAATTAAATCAATTTTATCAATTTATCATTGATTTTGTATAATACATTGATTGAAAAAAAAGTATAATACATGAATAAATTGTACAAAAGTTGCATTGAACACTCACTCTACAAATCAATGAGACTGCTGATGCTGTTTGCCATGAAGAAGTATTTCCATGCCTGGCTCGATGGTTGAGGTAGACAAAAGAAGAATGTCAATGAGGTGGCGATCTGAGAGTTGGGAGCGAAGGTGAGACTTCGTGTACTTCATTTTCTAGAAGAGCTGTTCACAGCAGTAGGTGCTGTCGAACATGGCCACAATGGGTTGGACATGCGCAATGTATTTTTGAAAATTGTTAGAACTTCGCCTTCATTTCATCGTTGCACTGCAGCTCCACCAACTCCATCTGCAGGGGGCAGGGGCGTCTTCCACGGGGAAGTCAAAGGGAGAAGTGAAAAGCTTGAAGTCCGCAGCCAGCACCCTGACTCCTGCAAAACGGGAAGCAAATTCCTCACGTAGAGAGTTGTCGACACTAACGCAAGTGCCCAAGTTCACATCGTCAGGGGCACATGCAGCAAGGCAAAGAAAATGCATAAACTGACCAGAAGCCAATTGAGCCTCCCACAAGCGCAGTTTAACCTCGAAGGCAGTGATGTGCGCGTACATGTCTGTCACGAGAGTGTCTTTGCCTTGAAGCTTCATGTTGAGGGTGTTCAGGTGCGCCGGAGAAGGGCCAGGCGAGCTAGCCACCGCGGATCAGAGAATTGAACAGCGTGGGGAAGGTTCTTCTGACGTAGAAAGATGGCAATCTCCTACTGTAGTTCGCACACCCGAAACAGCATGGCCCCACGACTCAGCCAGCGTACCTCACAGAAGTAGAGCAGTTCGTTGTAGTGCACGTTCACCTCGTTCATCAGTGCCTGGAACATGACGATGATTAAGGCTGTGGGAGAGGATGGAGTTGACGACCTTCACCACGACAGACATGACACCAACGAGGTTGGCAGACTTAGCGCACAGGGACTCTTGGTGGATGATGCAGTGCATCTTGTTAATGGGCTGAGTGTATTCGGCCGCTTCACAGTGACGCACTAGCAGTGAAGCGGAGCCCTTCTTCTCACCAACCATGGCCGGGGCACCGTCGGTCGTCACACACACAAGACGGGAGAGGTCCAGGGAGTGCTGATCAACACACAGAAGCACGGCGTCGCAGATGTCTTGGCCAGTGGTGGTGTCGCGCAGCGGGACAAGCTGGAGGAATTCCTCACACACTTGAAAGTCAGCGGGCCGTGTCCTTTGTGTAGGTGCTCTCATCCATAGCGAGGGAAAAGGCGACGAAATTCTGGCTGTGTGTTTTGAGTGAGTCGTGCACGTTGTCCGACTCGATGCGGCGATGAACGGTGCGGGACGAAAGGCTCACGTTCTCAAAGGCGAAACGCTGCTCTGGGCAGACGGAGTCCAGCGAGGAGGCATTCCTTGATGAAGTCCCCATCCGCAAATGGCTTCATTCGGCGAGCAAGGATGCGCGAGACTTCATAACTGGCGCGCGTTACCTTTTCAGCCTCAGCATTCTGCTTGCGAAAGAGCGGAGTTTGTTTCTCCATTCGGTGACAGAAATCGACGCGAAGTTTGACGAGCGGTGCTCTGTCTCCCAGTGGCGGTCTTCAATTACAAAAATTTGTCCACCTTCTTCATTTAAAAAACTCTCTCTTTCATTAAATTTCAAAAATTATTATTTAATTTCCAAATGAATATATTTCTATAGACTTTAGGCGTAAACCGCACAATTGATTGACACTTTCTGACATTTTAAAACCTTTAAATGCGAAAACTGGGTTCAAAAATGAAACATAGTTTTCAGAAGTAAACCGTAAATTTTATTACCACTGTCAGTTATTTTGAAACCTTAAATTCAAAATCTAAGTTTAGAAATAAACCCAGCATGGTTGATTTGATATAAAAGTATATATTTCATGTAAAATTTGAATAGTTTGTTCCTTATAAAACTTTTCTTCTGACCTTCAATTTTAATTACCGAACCATCTTAATCCTTATTTTTCTAAAACGTTATTTATTTCGTTAACTTAACAAATAGCTCCTACTTTCCCATACTTATTAGCAAGGAAAATCTTTTTTCTGTTCTCCTTATGAGTGGACCCCCCTTCTTTTTTTATTTTTCTTAAAAAATTTGCCGGGATTTCCCGGTTTTGTTAGTTTTTTTCGATATCGGTTCTTAATTTTCGATACTTATGCAAACCCTAGTGTTTTCCTGAGTCATTAGTGCTTTTTCTCTTTTGGCTTTAATCACTTTTGTTGTCTCGAGTTGAGCAATATCACCTGCGTGATTGTGTACTCCCAATCGTTTAATTATGGAATCTTTAGATACATGAATTCTTGCAGGACAATGAACTTTATAATATTGATTGCATTTCCAAAAAGTTGTTTCCACTTAAAACATACTTCAGAGGCATTTTGAGGAGGCACTTCATAACTCTATAATACAAATGAACAAGAAACTGTGAGCGAGGTGTATTTCTCGGTTGAATGAGATCACAAGTAGGACTGGAAATTTTCCACTTTACCAAATTGAGCTTTGAACTAAGAAACAAAGTTTGTATGAGAATGATTTGAGTTTTAATAGCACAGAAGTGAAGAATAGACACCCACAATTTATTTTATTTTATTGATAGCAAACGTTAGTCAAGTTTTCATAGTAAAGAAGCACAAAATGAAGCAATCTCAGATACTTCATAGTTTAGAAGTTGATGTTCTTTCCTTTTTCTAATAGAATGTGCCTCACTCTTTCGAAAGTAGTGGCATGCTTTAGAAAGGTGATCATAACTTTGCTTAATTTACCCTTTTTAGTTCTGAGTTTGTACCAAGATGCCAGGAATGTGCTTGAATAAGGATATAGAGAAGTGAAAAATGTTGATTATCGTTTTTGGAATACTTATAATGCGCTTGAAACACCTTAATATTTTTAACATGCTGTTTTTATCCGATTCTGTAATGCATCTTTTTGAGTATTGCTTGATTCACTAATCTTTTCTTTGCATTTAAATAAATCAGATTTGGCATTCATTTATTTGTTAATTCTTGACTAAAAGTTTTGCTTTAGTAGTTTTTTTTTTCAAAAACTACGAGAGGCTACATAAACGCATCATGTATACATCCTTGACGGTATTTGCTTGGTTGATGCAAAAATAAAAGCTAGAAAAATTGAATTTCTTGTCTTGATGTAGAGCTTGTTCAATGTTTGCAATGACATCAGAATAAGCATCCACGATGTATTGGTAGACCACTGGAGAGATGTAGTTCTCTAGGAGACGCAACTTTTCACCTTCACCATGCGAAATTTTCACAACGAGAAAGAAATTTTGGAAACGATTGTTTTCACTCTTTGTCTCTGCGTTAGGAGATTCCTCACAGGTGTTAAAACGCTCAGAGGCATTCCACGAAAATAGGACATTGAATAAAGTGGTGTAGAAGTGAGTGTTTATATGCCCATTAAAATTGCATACTTTATTGATAACGCTGCAAAGGTGGTTTCTTTCATTTGCATCGTGTGATTGATTAGCGCTGGTGCATTTGGTTGGATGTCACTTGCAGGTGTTTGCCATAGAGCTAACTTTATTTGCATGGCACACGCATCTTTTAAGCTGTGTCAATCATCAATTAATCAATCAAGGATTCGTTTTCTTTTTTTATTTTTTTATATATTTTTTTTTTGGGTGGAGGTTCGGCGAAATTTTTTTTTTTTAAAAATGCGCGCGTGTGTCTCACCTCTTAAATTAAAATATATTTTTTCAAAACATATGTGTGTGTGTGGTCCCCCCTTTATACATTTTTTCACATTTTTTTTTGTTTTTTTTTTTTTTTTTGTTATATAAATAAATAAAAATATAAATTTTTAAAAAAAAAAAAAAAAAAAATTATAAAAAAAAAAACACCACATTTTTTTCAAAAAAAAAAAAAAAATAAAAAAAAAAAAAAATTTTTTTTTTTTTTTAAATTTTTTTTTTTTTTTAAATTAAAAAAAAAAAAAAAAAAAAAAAAAAGAGGAAAAAAAAAAAAAAAAAAAAAAAAAAAAAAAAAAAAAAAAAACAATCCTTCCCTTTATATTCACAATATCTCTTACAATTATATAATAGTTGACTATAATTCTTCTTTTTCCCATCTATAAATAGGTAAGCTCATTTTACTCCCTAAACCCAACAAAGACTTAAGCCTCATAACCAACTGGCGACCACCATCCTCCCTATCTTTAGGAAAAATCTTAGAAAAAATTCTACGCAAAAGGTTTCTCTTTCACATCACCACGTCTAACAAAATTAATCTCTTCCAATTTGCATACCTCCCAGACAAAAGTCCAGAATCCTCTCTATATAGACTCTCCTCTTACCTCGAAACAAAACTATCATCCAAATAAACATCATCCGCCCTTTTTCTAGACATCAACAACGCTTTCAATTCAGCATGGCATCCCGTAATAATTTTCAACATGATCTAACAAAAATACTTCAATAATCTCATAAAATTCATCCAAAATTACCTTTCAAATCGGTGTCTTATATTCAAACACAATTCTAGATAAGAATTCAGCCTTCTTTCGATGCTATTCAGATGATCTAACCTTTATCTTTACCTCAAACTCTCAAAAAGAAAACATAATGAACATCAACTCACTCTTTAACACGTTAACTTTTGCAGCCGATTCATTAAAAGTAAAATTTAACGCAACAAAATCAACTCTTATACACTTCACACGAACACATTCCCCTCACATCCCAGTATTAACATCCAGCGATACTCTCATCTAACGCTCTTCCTCCGTGAAATATTTAGAGCTTGCCTTTCAATCAAACCTCAAATGGTCATCCCAATTCAAAAATCTACACCACAAACTATCTTCAACTCTTTTCTTTCTTAGTAAAATTATACATTATAAATGGGGTCTATGCAGGGCCGGCCCTAGTGTTCGCGGGGCCCTATGCAAAATGGATTGCGCGGGGCCCAGTGTGGGTAGGAAAAAAGATTAAAAGTGAGAAATAAGATTTTGAAAAAAAGAAAAAGGATTTGTTTTATTACTTTTTCATTAACACAAAATGACGATCAAAGTAACTTTACTTTGCGAACCTTGCGTTTAGCGAAATTTTACAATATAACATCAAAATGAAAAATGAGAAGCGCGGGGCCCACTGCGTCCGCATAGGTTGCAGTGGCCTATGGCCTGCAGTGGGTCTATGTATTCAACACTCTTTTATATATAAATCAAAAATCCTACCTACGCTTGAGTATGGCATTCTTTCATGGGGCCTATGATTAAACTACTCCTCATCATTCAGTATTCTAAATAAAATCCACCGCTTTTGCCTCATCACAATGACCAGGGCCTACAAAACCTCCTCTACTAGAATTCTTCACAAACTGCTTTCCTTTAACACTTCATCTCCAACAAACTGTTACTAAAAAATATATCATCACAGTGGTAATACTTCTAATTACGACCCGCTCGAACCTTAGTTCAAATTCACTAAGAATATTCCTGGATAGCTCAAAAAACGCAAACAAATGTTCCTATACTTTTGCACCCTTCAAAGGCTCTTCTCCTTGCCGTTTTTACTCAAAAACGTCTGCCATTGATCCCTCTCTTCCAACATACAGTGGTGAATGCTATGCCCTTCTACATGCTTCCGATTACATTAGCCAAAATGAGTCCTCCTTTAGACATTACAACACATTTCACTTTTTTTACAGAGACTCACAAAACATCATCAAAGACTTAAGCCTCAAACACAACATCCCATTCTTGACATATACGCGTGTTTCTAAACTCACCTATATGTTTCAAATTACTTTGATATACACCACAGCAGTGGTGTAGCCAGAGGGGGGGGGGGGCGCAAGGGGGCCGTGCCGCCCCCCCCCCCAAATACCTTTTCTGCCCCCCCCCCCCCCCAAATAATTTTATTTCCAATATGCTTGCCCCCCTAAATTCCTTGCATGCCCCCCCCCCCCCCCCCCTAAATTCCTTGCATGACCCCCCCCCCCCCCCCCCAACTTCCATTTTTTGGCTACGCCACTGCAGCTCACTCAAACATTCTAGAAAACACTTATGTAGATAAGCTATCTAAAAAATACCTCCAAATACTCCTTACATCCCGGTTACCTCATTTCTCCTAGAAACATATACCCCATCTACTTAGATCTAACACTCAATAACTTAGACAAGAACTCATCCAATACTCACCCTCCATTTTCTTTCAACCCATAAACAATCCAAACCGAATTCTGGACATTTGGTCAAAAATGAAATTCTTTCCACTACTACCGCAAATCAGATGGCTATCCGAACACTGTCTCTTCAACTCCTATCTCTACCGCATCAAAAAATCACCAAACAATCTATGTAGATTCAACTGCAATCAACAAGAAACACCTCATCATCTTCTTCTTTCCTGCTTCCACTACACCCACGCAAGAACTTTACTTCTTTCAATATCCGTCAAAACTCTCAATCGTCCGCCATCTAATTTTTACGAACTACTTTCATATCCGAACCTCCTCCATGCCCTAAACTCTCTTATTATCTTCATAGAGTCAAACTTGCAATCTCCGAACCCAGAGACTTCTTATACCGCATAAACTCACTTAAAAAAAATCTACAAAAATAACTACACTATTTTCTTTTATTTAAGACCTAGATTCTTTAACACCCTCCCACTACCTTTGCTCAATCAATCATCCTTCAACCACCACCTCAAAAATCCAGCTTTCTACACTTCAAACTCCCTCAACAACTAAGCATTTTCTGCAATTCTTTCTACCTACCTATACCTACACCAAAGGAAAAAATTTGTCAAATTAGATTCATATTTATAAAAAAACTTTAAGAAAAGCAATATCTTTACATGTTGATGTCTAACTCTAACTGTTTGAAAATTTTTCGATCACTTTTTAGTCAATTGATGATTAAAATATTAACCAATAAGATAACTAATAAAATATATTAACTAATAAGAAAGGTTCAAAGATTTTGACTTCACAATGGAGAATCTTCTTTTTCACGGTGAAGACATTTTTTGAGAATAGTTATATCTTCACCTATTAGTAACTGTCATAGTTATGGTAACTCTAAATCTTTGAAAATTTTAGATCACTTTTTTAGTCCATTGATGTTTGAAATATTAACTAATGACTTAAAGGTTTAAAGATTTCTGATTCAAAATGTAGGAGCTTCTTCTTCACTCTACCAAGATGTATTTTGAAAATCTCAATAGTCGATTTTTACACCAACTCCTATTTCATTGGAAAACGGTATATCTTCCACGTAGACAAGTTACATACTTCTTTCTTAAAATTATATAGCTCCTGAAAGGATTACTATATCGACGATATAAAAGCACTTTATTAAATGTCTTACTATTTAAATTTTCTTTATGATCACGCGTTCTCATTTCAATGTCATTCAGTTCCATTACTTCTCGCATACTTAGTAGGTAGGAAAACACCCCACGGTTTACCTTACCTTACCTAATGACTAAAAAGAAATACAGAAATGAAAAACACGGACGAAATTGTATTAAAAAATTATTTTAAATTTGAGGGATATTTTTAGTCAGAATTTTATCCTCAATCAAAATTTTAATAGTGATTTCCAATTAAAGTGAATTTTTTGATTTGAGTTTTTTGAGAAAATAGATTCTTTTTCAGAATTTGTTTTTTTCCAAAATGTCAAATTTCATTGATAATTTCACACATTTCTGCACCCTAATTGCGAAAACTAAGTCCCGAAATGAAGGGAGCATCGTAATAAAAAATTAAGAATAAAAAATCTATTTTATTTAAATTATGGAAGTATGTTTATTAGATAATTTTCAGGCATACATCACTAATTCTATATTTGCCAAAACTAAATTTTACTACTTTTACTTAGCCAAAAAAATTTTTTTTATTTAAAAAACTTTTTAATTACAAAGTTTTTTGAGAGGATTTGTTAACCGGACAAATAAGTATGCCCAAGAAGATAAAAACAATCATGATCTTCAAACGTGAAAGAATTCAAAATTTTTTTTGCCATTTTGTTTTTGTTTGGTTACAAAACTCATCCGAGAGAAAATGTTTCGGTCAAAGTCTCCAGATATGCATTGTCCATTATTAGCTGGTTCCATGAGTAGAACAGGTTTGAACTTTTTAAAGGAGCGGGGAGGGGGGCAAGGGCGTAGCCAGAGGGGGGGCAAGGGGGCAGTGCCCCCCAAATACCTTTTCTGCCCCCAACTACCTTTTCTGCCCCCCCCCCTCCCAAATACTAATTATTTTATTTCCAATATGCTTGCCCCCTAACTTCCATTTTTTGGCTACGCCACTGGGGAGGGGGGGGGGCTGTCCTGGTCAATATTTTGTTAGATAACACTTGTAATTTTTTAACGCAAAAATGCTTTGCAAACTTCAGATATAGCTTAAATTTTTTTGTTTTCTGTATCTGAAAAATTAAAATTTTGGTCAGGGTTTTTAGATCTCAATTGATTTTTCTTTCAAATAAAATTAGCTAATATAGAAAATTTTTGGAAGTTTTTTGTTTAATTTATCTTTTTACAAGTTGTATTCTATATAGATTTTTTCAAATAAAACTGAAATTTACAATAAATTTTATTTTAAAAAAATTGACACATTATTTAAAAGAGGGTCATTAGTTTTATTGTTTTTAATATTTTTTAAAACTTTTGCCGGAAGCAACATGACTGGGGGAAGGAGGAAGGGATTTGGCCCCCTATAATTTTCGCTACTGCAAGCATGGGCGCCGGCACATTGGGGCACTTGCACCCCCTCCCTGGAAATGTAAAGATTTCGGGAAAAATATTATACTAAAATGGCCTTTATTAATAATTGATATTATTTTTCATACTTCACTGAAATTGTATTCTCTGAAAAGTATTAATGATTAATTGGGCGCTTTTTAATGATATGAGATTATCTTGATTACTTTATATTACATTACTTCCATTTTTCTTTTAACACAACAACAAAATGCTTCACTGTCTTTTTTTGACATTGTTGTTCTTCACGCATAGTTTTTCTTTTTCATTTAATTATATGATTATTTTTATATGCTAACTTCTTATTTTTGCTCAAGGATATTTGTATCATTTTAATCGCTTAAGGTATTTTCTTCTTTTTCTTAATTTTTATAATAAAATATTTGTCACCTTTCATCGACAAAGAATATGTATTCAGTATGCAACTGTTTTATTCCTATAAATATTCAGTAGGCTTGTGCAACATATTGAATCTGCTAATTTAAATGTATATTTTGCCTCAGATACATTTATTTGATTATTCGTTGTGAAGGTGAACTGTGTTTTAAATTGGCTTCATTTCTGCGTCATTTTACATTTATTTCGCAATTTTAAAGTGTTTGAAAATTTTTGTTACTTTTAAAAACTTCAGTTCCACCTTTGAATGCCCTGCAAGGGAAATTCAGAGCACAATCGCAAGTGAAATCCAGAACACAAACGCAAGTGAAATTCAGAGCACAAAAACATGTTCAATGAGCTTGATATTGGAAATTCTTTCAACTGCAAAAGAATAGGTGACGATTTAAAACTTCTTCTCATGACCGATGCATATAAGCCAGAGAAGAACTACAAAAAAAGATATTACAAAAACAATAAAAAGAGTTTTCGATATGCATGGCTGACTCAATATGCTCGCTGGTTAGCAAACTCACCAAAATTAAAATGGGCTCTTTGTATACCGTGTATTCTATTTCCTCAACCAGTTCATAAAGGATTTCAGAGTGCTTTTATAACTGGCACTTTCACGAAATATAAGGACTTAACCCTTGCTTGACGGATTTCGTCAAATTTTGTCCATTGCCAATTTAAAACACATTTTTCTAAAATATTCATCATAGAAACTTGTTTCAAAAGTAACATGTAAACGTTCTCGTTACGATAAAATATCAAAATAAATTAAAATTAGCAAAAAAAATTATGTTATTGTTTTTGAAAAGAAGAAAATTTTGAAATTAAAGTAAAAGTTAGTATATTTGGCGTTAAAATTATATGATTTGACTAAGCATTCAGAGCACAATATACTATAATGTATTTCAAACATACTTTTTGCACTTTTCACACTTTTTAGATGCTTTTTTTCTTTTTATTTTGCAAAAGTAACACAAAGATCTTGATGTGGAAGTCGTTGGTTGAGTAGTGTCTTGGGAAGAACCATAAAAAGAGAGTAAGTTTCTGATAGATAAGGGTACTTCGGATATTATTGATCTTGTTTTCATTGATTCTTCGGCCAGAAAGGATAAATTCTGTATGAAAACTTTTCTTCCACTTTCTTTGGTTGAAAGAAATTTGTCAGGCGAGTTGAACTTGGCAAAATTATCCAGGTGTTCAAGACACTAATGTCTAAATAGTTAGAAAAAACTGCATGCGTCCATTTTCTATTAGGCTTGTAAGACCTGTAGGCTCTGAGCATTTTATTAGCAACATCCACTCCTCCTTTATATTCATTATAAGATAATAAGCTGTCAGGTTTATAATGAACATTGCTTACTTTTGGATTTTTATGTTGTGAGGATAGAATATACACAACTTTGAAGTTTTTAGAAGAATGTTTTCTTGGTATGTAGGCAGTCAACGGAGCAAATTTTATGTAAATTATTCTACTCTCATGCTCACATAATTTCAACTCTTTGAGATAGGGTGGCCTGAATATATAAGGGAGAAACCTTCTGTTAGACATAACTGTTCCACACAAAGAAACGTCTTGGCCATTACACCAAATGAGAAGTTCATGACTAGTAAAAAATCGATCACTGTTATTCCACAACTTTTCGGGATGCTACTATCTTTTATCAAACGCTTGCACGCGTTCAAAACAGAAAAGTAGGAGGGGTCCTATAAATCAGACGCGTAAATTTCAGGTTTCATCCTATAGTGGCCGGGCTTCTTAGGGTCAAAAATTTTTATCGAGCAACCTCCTCTGAAAGTAAATAGTTGCACATCTATCGTGAGCGCTGAGTGTGGAGTGTAATATCTTGAAAATTTACTATAGAAGTGGTCGTGTAGCTTTCTTATAGCGCTTTTTTTGTCCAAGGAATCTCTCTCTTCTTTTTTTGTTAAAACAGAGAAAAACATGTATGAGAGTGAACATATCCCGATCCAAGCTTGCTCTCAAGTACAATTTTCAACTTTTGATAAATTGCTCACCAAGATATCCCAACAAACAAAAAGCAAAAACATATTGTATTATGTTAGTTTGGAATTTCATAGTAGTACAATGCAATTGAACTTTTTAAAACTAAAAAAAAAGTATTGAAAGAAAAAAAGAAATGAAATTATCTTAACGCTAACCTAAACCCTTGACCTGAATTCTAAAACTAAAATTGATTTAAGCTATGCAAAACCTTATTAGTGTATTTGACTCATCAAAAATTTACCCCCACAACTAGAGAACTAAGGAAAAAAATGGTTAGATGTGTCATAATATCACGCATGCATATATTTTTACATGAAATTTAAATCCATTTTTGCTAGAGTCATCGAATAAATGTAAGCTATGATGCTAGTATCAAAGAAAAGTTTGAATAGACTAAGAACATCTTTTGTCTTTTTGGCATGTCCTTTGGGACCATAAGGTCCTTCACTAAGGTCTCTTATGTTGATTCTTTCTGGTCTTCCAGTATGGCTGAAACCGTTTCCCAAGAATATTCAGTTCCATCAGGAGCAACCAAGGCTTGATCAGTAATATTGAAGTCACTGTCAAAACTACTGTAAGAAGAAGAATGTGATGAAGACGAAGAACTTTTTTCAGAAGACTCAACATCAGAAAAGGAGGTGGTAGACATGAGAAGAAAAATCACGATGGATGAAGGTAAATAATGTCAGCAGAAATCAGAAAGATTTATCAGAAAATTGTGTATGAACAAAATGTGCTACCCAGTTTACTACAAGCGCAGATATAATAACAAATGTACAACAATAGTAAACCAGCATCATATTTTCTTCATATGTTGTCTTGATCATTTTTTATTCGTTCACACCATGGTTGAAAGGGTTAGAGGTAAGCACCAAAAACAAAAATTTATAATATATCAGCAGAGTCTGCTCACTCCTGAATCAATAAATGCATTTACCAGTTGTGTCGAGAAGAGCACGAGGAATAAAAGTAAATAAAACCAAATTTTGATTATTCACAAGATAACAACAACAAAGTGAACGAGATTTGTATTGTATATTTTTTCAGTTGCGTTGTTCAAGCGATGTGAGTTCGGAAGGTTTGAAAGTTACTAATATTTTTTGTCGTTCGTTGGTAAATGATTGTAGCGCAGTTTTTAAATCCGATTCTTCCACGTTAGATTACTGCCTGTCAAAAATTACTCCTAGCGCATGCAGGTGGCGCATCAGTGTCTTATCGACAAAATACCACCTATCTTAAAATTTTACTGTCACTTACAAAGTTTAAAGTCTTATTCAGTCTGTTTTTGTCCACATCCTAATTGAAATTTTAACAACCAATACTAGATCAAGTTTAACAAAATATAGATGGCGTTAAATTGATAAAATTTTCACGGTTAAAAATGACTTTTATAGAATGTTTTCTCCTTTTATTTTCAAGTAATTCATACAATTAACCTGTGGTATAATGACTTCATTATTTTCTGATGAAAAAACATAATGGTGAAAATTGGACAAAATTGCCCCTAGTCCGTCAAATGCGTTAGTACAAAAATGCCCGTTAAGCAAAGGTTAATGAGTACGCAAAAATCACATCGCTACGAATGGCATAAAAATTCACAGATTGATGCACAAAACTTTTTTTATGTTATGAAAAATCCACAAAAAGACATTTTATGTCAGTTAAACATCAAAATAAATCAAACAGTTGTTAGAAATCGAGAAATATTACTTTCCATACTATCTTCAATTATGTTTTGCGCAACACATGATATTGCAATTAGAGAAAAAGAGTCCATCACAGGAAATTTTCAAGAGCTTTTAAATTCCAGAATAGAAGCTGTAGATGATGTTTTAAAAACTCATTTAGAAAGCTTTGCCAAAAATGCTTGCCACAACTCCCATCAAATTCAAAACGAGTCAATAAATATTTCAGGAGAACTTATTCTAAATGATCTTGTTAAGCAAGCAAACAATGCTATTCAATTTTCAATACTTGCTGATGAAAGTTCAGATATTTTCAGTACCGAGCAACTATCCCTTGGAGTACGCTTCGTAGATAGAGCCAATGAACAAGTGATCATACGTGAGGAGTTTCTTGGTTTCATACCACTGAGTGATATGAGAGCAGTAGGTATATTTAATGCAATATTGCATCAATGTAGAGTGTTTGGACTAAATCTTGAAAAAATTCTTGGTCAAGGATATGATTGTTGCTCTACAATGGCTAGAATTGAGAATGGGGTTCAAGGAAAAATTAAAAGTTTATATCCAAAGGCTGTTTTTGGACATTGTGCTTCTCATCGATTCAATCTGACAATAAATTATCTACATGCGGTTTCAGCCATTCGTAATGCTATAGGCACTGTTATATCAACTATAGTATTTTTCCAAGAAAGTCCTTATAGAAGAAAACTGGTTCCAAATCTCTCTTTATTGTCAGAAACACGTTGGACCAGTAAATATAAAAGCATTCAGGTGTTTTCAATAAATTTTAAAGAAATTTATAATGCCCTAGAACACTGTTCAACTACATTAAAAGAAGATGGAAGACAAATTGTGTATCAGTTGTTGTGTGCATGTTCCTTTTAACTTTTCTATTTAGCTTGAAGATAACATCTTTTTATTCTGCCGTTCTTGAACCGATAAAACAGGCTCTGCAAGCTGTTCAGTTAGATTTAATTCAGGTTCATGAACAAGTTCGAAACTTACTAGCTATAATTCACACTCATCGAAGCAATGCAGAAAAACTCTTTAAAATGGATATATTCGAAAAAGTAACAGAAATATCAGAGCATTTAAACATTGAACTCCATGTTTCGCGTCAATGTAGCAGGCAAACTCATAGAACTAACTTGCAAACTAACAATATTGATCACTATTTTCGAATGAATGTATTTATTCCATACATTGACTCTTTCATTCCAGATTCCCTGAAAAACAGTCCACAATTCAATCTAATCCTCCTTCACCATCTCAAATGAAAAAGCTCTCACGTAAGACCTATATTGAAAAAATTGTTGAAATTTCCAAAACATATCAACTTGAAAATTTTAAAATTGATGATTGGTCAATATCTTCTGAGACACAAACCATTACAGTAAAGAATATGCTGAATTGTTTAACCATACAGATTTTTATCCCTCAGTTAGGAGTGCTATACTTATTCTATTAACTTTAATTGTGATTACTTTTACCGTAGAAAGATCTCGTTATACCCTTCGCAGAGTAAAGCATGGATAAGGTCAACTATGTCAGATGACCGCCTTTCTGGCTTATGCATGCTTAGCGTAGATAGAAGAAAATTTACTGAAGAAATATAAATTTCATGGAAAGAATTGTAAACAAATTCGGAAGAGATCGAAGATAACTTCAGTTTCTTTTTAAACAATAGAAGCAGCTATGCCCTCCAAGTGATATTTTTTTATGTATATATACCCATATTCATATACACGTTCTCTTTTCTTGTAAAAGCTTTATTTTCCTCATAAGCTATGTGTTATTTTTGTTTGTAATGCATCTTTCAATAAAGGATTTATTTACATAATAATAAATAAAATATCATTTGTTCAGCAAAATCTATAAAATGGGGAAAACATATTTAAAGCAGCAGATTTAATTGAGATTGAAATTATAATAATGAGTTTTAGAGGAAAGACTAAATCCTTCTTAATCTTATAGGTGAAAACCGTAACGTTACTAATGTAAGTTATGTAACACCGCTTCAGACTAAAAAAATCAGTTCTACTCAGTAGTACAGAATCAGTTTTAGTTAAAAGAATAATTAAATCGAATCAAAAAAAAATTTGCCCTCCTTGTAAATAATCCTGCCGACGCCTATGACTACAAGTAAGTAAATCTAGTTTTAAATATGAGTTAAGGTATCGTTGAAGATTTTCATTCAGAAGACAAATTTGCGTTGCAAGGCTAGAACTTTATTCATATATTATTTAATATATTAGAATTTATTTATTTATTTCGCTCTAGTTTTAAAAGTATAATTTAAAAACTTAAATATTTTTAAAAATTTTAACACGTTTTTTCTTTTCTGCGTTTATAATATAAGTTTTATATGGTCAATATTATATTTTAATTAAAATATAGTTATATATTTTATAAACCAACTATTTGCAAAATATTTTTAGCTTCTATAGTCAGGGCCTGTACTAGAAAATGCAGGACCCCATTAGAAATCTGATAGCGGGGATCCTGGCTCTACATAGTAAAATTTATTGGTGTTGTATATTTCATATAAAAAAGCGTATACAAACCAAAAAAATAGACATTTAATGCTTGGTATAACATAATTTAAAGACAATATGGATACTTTTATTGTTTTACTTTTAACATTAAAAGAGGCAAATTACGCAATTACATAAACTCTGTTAGAAAAATACTCTTCTAGCCTTTTTACTAGCAATATCTTTCATCTTGTGAAACCGTAGACCTCAAGTATGTCTTAATTAGTTTCAGCTTTGAAAAGCTTTTTTCCATGATGCAACAGTTATTGGCATCTTTAAATATATCCTCAAGTCAATGAAAACACTAAAAATGTAAATCTATTGGTTTCTATTAGGTTCCTCTTTCTTAAATCATCCAAGTTCTCAAGTAATAAAACACTAGGCTCTTTTTGTTTAGACAGCCACATCAAGTAATCACTATTTCGTCTGCCTTTTATAGTTATTTATTTACCCTTTTATTTACCATTTCGTCTGCCTTTTATAGTTATTTATTTAATGCTAACTGTTTACGAACTGGCTGCAAAAGTTATTTTTTGTTTTTTTTAATTTCCGTTTCCTTTTATAAAGAACAAAATGGGGGTAAACGCAGAGAATTTTCCTTAGAATTTGGCCACCAGGACATAACTATAAAAAGCAGACGAAATGGTGATTACTTGATGTGGCCGTCTAAACGAAAAGACCCAAAAACTAAATTTACAACATAAATTTAAAGATTTTGGTTGGATGTCTGTAAATATAAATTTTTTCATGTGATTTTAAAACATTTTTAAAAATTTTAAATATTAAATTTCTTTTTTGAAATTTGAAGCTGTAGAAAACTTAAATGTTTAAAAAAGTGCATCGAAAAGCGAAAAAATTCGTCATTGCTAATGGAGGTGACATAACGATAATTTATTAAATTCATCATACATAATAAATTAATATTATGAGAAAGATTAAGTTACTTTCCATTTTACTTTTTAAGTAGTATTTTGTACCTCATAATAAGGGCCCGTGGGCGCTGGGCCCCTTCAAGGCACGCGACCCAATTTAATAACATCGGTCAAATCGGCTTGATTAAACTTATACAAATATAAATATTTCATTTAATGATCTTATGTTTTTCTATTTTGATTTTATAAATTTATTACGTAAATTTTTTTTTTTAACGGAACTTTATTTTCAATCTAATCTAGCTTAGAGTTATACATTCCAAGAAGAGGGGGAGGTGACTGTCCCTCCAATTCGTCCCAATAAATTTGAATTCTTTTATTCTCTTATATGCACATTGTGCTTGGTAAGATCAGCGTATTAATTGTATGACGGAAACAATGCTTATGCATCACCACGAGTAAATATTTCTTCCACGCCATTACTTAGCCATGTTAAAATAATAATATCAGTCTTTTGTTTGCTGAAATATTTTGCATAAATATTATTAAAACAATGTACATGAGATATCGATATAGTATTTCGACCCCATGATTTTGACACCTACCATTTGTTAGAGCAATGTGTTTGATTACACTAAACTAAAAAGTTAATAGCCTGTTTTAGGTTTATCTTTCATTTTCTCGTAAATCATATTTTATTTCCGTTAAATCTGTGTTGCAAAAATTTTTGTCTAGCAAATTTTTAGTAGTACACATATAAGCTGCCATACATCATTCATACGCCAAAAGAAAATATAACTTAGAAAGGAGATATGCACTTTATTTCATACACAGTTAGAAATAGTGTATGTAATTTTCTTTTATATATGTATGTCTGTTCCAACTTTATTCATGGCATAGGCCAGTGGTTCTTAAACGCGTTGAGTGGGGCATGTAGCCATTACACAGAATATAATAATCGCCCTCCTTTATTTTTTGAGTATGTCAGTATATGCTATTTTTATTTTATTACGGCCCTTCTTGTTTCTTAATTTGTCTCTTGTTATATAAGTTTGAGACCACTGCCATAGAGGGATACTTTCATTTGGATTAAAGTGCTTAAATGAAGAACCATTGAGCTAGTGGTTGTCTATTATATGAGATCTGTTATGATGCAGTTTATTATGTTGAACTTTTCTTAACCAACAGATGAACCTGGTAAAACTAATACAAATAGCATCCATTTGGATAACTGTGAATCTTTCTGAACCTATCATAGCCTGTTTGCAAGGATTGATCTTTTCCCAGAAGCTTGAATCCATACATCAAGCAGCAGCTCCTTTGAAAAGGAGGGTACCTTGAAAACAGGAGCGTACACCCTTCCTTAAAATTATTAAAGAAGGGGGGGGGGGGTAGTTTTTTTTTATAATTTTTGAAATTTATTTTAAAAGAATTTGTGTCTGAAACTCAGCCGTAAAACAAGTAAAGTTTTTCTACTCACAAGCCCAACAAGACTTGATATAAAATTAAAAATTATTGGTGGGCTTTTCACCCCCTTGAAATCAAATGAATGCATTTAATAGTTCATATCTGTTGAAACTCTGTTGAAAATATCTGTTTTATTTTTTTATTTAATTTTTTGCTATCATTATTTATCTTTTTTTTCAATATTAGTTTGAGAATTTAAATGCCAAGAGAATGAAAACATTCTAAGGACACTTTTTATTATAAATGTGGATCAGTTTCATTAGCAATACAAAAACAGCTGACACGTCATGTTAAGAAACTTTATAAGATATCATTAGAGTAGGAAACCAGGATAAAGGTTGGACCCGTCCATATGCTATTTCAGGTCTATGAGTTTTCAGCTCTTGGGAACCATTTGGCAGAATACTACTTTTGCTTAAAGAGATATTGAAGGTGTGTCTCTTTTCATTCTTGTTCTATAAAATGTTGAAAAAATTGGCCAAATAAAAATACATCCATTTTTGATCTGATTTAATTTTTTCATCGCGGATCACAACAGAAAAGGCAAGAAATCTATCGTGAATCTACATCTTCATTCTGCTATTTGCCCAGTTTGATATTCAAAATGATATTTCTTCCTGTATCACAGCTGGCCCTGAACTACAAAGTAATGACATAAGCAACTCATGATTTAGATTCTAAAGATACACAATATGTGGCACAATGTGAATCTGACAAGAAACCACACCAAAGCGAATTCAATAATCTAGTTAATATAGCACCTGCTCTAACATCAGAGTGAACTATCGGCTTTACGTTAGCAACAATGGAGATGCTCAAATAACACTATTTGGGAAGCGTTCTTCAGATATAGAGCAATTTTTCACTTTAAAAACTTTGAATTCTCTCAATTGTATATCTTTATATATTATTTAAAATCTTTCTTGTTTTAACCCCTAGGGCACAGGTATGTATGAAATCACAAGACAATCATATCATTTCGACATGGCTAGTTTTATATAACACATTTAGAAATAAAAAAGATTAAAGTAAAGCTTATCTTTTCATTTGATTTATAATGTTTTTTATCAAATAAAAACGTAAAACTAAAAAAATATTTATTTTCAAATTCGTAGCCTTAGATTACTAAACTTTAGCAAAAATTTAGAAGTAACACTAATTTAAAGCGTAATTTATACTAATTGAAAACATGAAAATTTAACTTTAAACAGCTGAATCAATCATTTTATCCAACTAGGTACACATTTGAAACTCCATCAGAAGAGCTTTGATATTATGTATTTTTTATTTCGAAAAGTTGGGTAGAATTTTAAACTTAATTTCTATTGAATTCAATGGTTGGCCTATAGAACCCTTCTCTCAGCGTTCTTGCTCAAAAGTTTAAAAGCCTTACTATTTTTGACAAGTTTTTTAAAATGCAAGAATATTAAAAGAAATAGAAGGGGGAGGTTGGTGGAGAGTGCCAGGCCTGGTTAGTAAAACTTCTGGCCCTATGAGGAAATATATTATGGTACCATAAAAAAATTAAATTACTTTATCTGCCACTTCCCCCTCCTCCATAAAATTTTTATAGCTTCCTCTGGCAAAAGCTGTCTAACTTCTGATTCGTGTTATCATCTTGCTATAATTGAAAATTCTAAAAGCTTTATACATCATTTTTTTTGAAATAAAAAAGTAATTTTATATAATAAATTATTTATATATTAAATTTATATATTTTTAAATTTTTGGAAATAACAAAAAAATTATAAAGAAAATTGATCAAACTTTGAAACTTGTACAGTTGATTATCACTATAGTGTAAAAATATCTGTAATTGGGTTTATTTGATATTTGTCTTTTCTTCATAAAAAGACGTGTCAAAAGTTAGACAGAGATTTGAATTTGAACTATGCCATGGATTCGAACAACAATTTGTTATAAATTTCATATAATTTGGTAGAAGTTGTGCAATTTGGTCTTTTCGATGAAAACACCCAACATTACTTTGAATACGAATTTATTATAATTCAGAGATAGCTAAAGGGTTTACGTGCTCTAATAAATGGTTAATCGGAAAAGTCGCGCTAATTTAAAACGCACTAGGTATCAGTGATGGTCAAACTACAAAACTAAAAATGTTAAAATGAAAAAATTAGTCTACGTTATTATTATTATTATTTTTTTATTATCAAAACATTCTTTACAAAAATATTGAAATGCTTTTGGCAGCAATTATTATTACATAATACACTTTTAGTATTGTTCTGTGTTTTGTGTTCTTTAGAATGACAAGCTTTCTTTTTGAAGCTTCTCCAGTAGTGTTTTCTAATAAGTTCCATTTTTGATTTCTCTTTAGGTACATTAACACTGGCGATGGGGCATAGGTGAAAACACAGACAATTTTTCCGATAAAACTTTTACCAAGATTTCTAATTAAGTTGGTGCGCAGGTCATTTGCTTCTTTCTAGAGATTGTGAATTTTTTATAGCAGCAAGTTTTATACTTGTTAAAAAATTACAGAGATTTCAGTATATATGTCCTATCATATGGAAATACTTATCATAAAAATTTTGGATAAATAAAACTTTGTGGTAAATAGAAAAAGAAAAATGTTTGAAAATTGTGGATGCGTATGTTGAAACCTAAATGATCCGTGGATGAGGATGTAAAATTTTTTACGAATATTCAATAGATCTCTACTTTTTTGATGCTTAGTTTTGGAACCCATTTTTGGGTGTTAATTTTGAAAAGTAGCTAACAATTTTAAAGTAAAATATCAAAAATGTTAGTATTAAATATTTCTCACACTTTCTATCTCTATAATATTGTGAAGTGGAGTATAAGCTAAGATTTAGATCTCACCCATCAACGTGACGGACGCATCAACTATTACAATACCTACATTGTCCCTGTATTTCACATTTTTCTAAATTTTGACTATAATGATCGTCTCCATACTGATGTTGATCAGTACTAATGAAAATAATTGCAAACTTACCTTTTATATCATTGTAGATTGAAAGTTTAAAAGTTTTTTCATTCTTGTATTTATTTCTAAAATGTTAAACTTCGTGACAAATTGCGATGAAACTTGTTTATAAAAATGTTTTTTAATTAAATCAGTGTGATTTAATCCCTGAGGAGTGATCCTTTTTCTGGAAAAAGTCCCATTTCAAGAAATTCCATGATTGAATAAAAAGTGAATCAGGTCTTTACTGAAAAAGTAGCTATCAGCAGTCAACTTTATTCCGGGATTTAAAAACGTTTTGATTATTTCATTCACTAGCGGTAAAAGACGTTGATAACAATTAACCTGCTTTGGAGATTGCAAAAAACATAATAGATGAGTCGGTGGAGTCGCACCTTTTGATAAGGAGTCGAAGTCGTAGTATTATTGCGACTCGGACTACGATTTCATAAATAGCTATATTCATATGTTAGATTAAAAAATAAATGCACAGACACGCCTTTTAATGTGCACCGCGTTGCAAAAACGCGATATAAAATGTTTATCCTTGTATTTTTGCAGCTCATAGAAAAGACTGAAAAATTCAATAAAATTAAAGAATGAACTTTTTTTATTTTACCTCAAAAGTAGCTTGTAAAGGAGCAAAACTCAGTTTATGAATAGAAAGTTTTTGGAAAAAACCTTAGAAATTTTTTTTAGGATAAATTCAGTTTATGAATCGTATTGTTGTGTCTTAGTTAGATAAAAAGGTTATGGACAATGATTTGAAAATCTTTATGAAGACAATGCCTACCACTCTTGCTCAATTCCTTTATGAATAGTGAAGGAGTTGTGCAATGTTGATGACATTCATAATATCAATTTGAAGTGAAAAAAGGCAATGACATTAAATTTTACACTACATTTTCCCTATTGTTTTCTGATATTTCTGCAATTCTCTCCTTGATCTTGTAGAGTTGGATGGGAACCGAGATCTTCATATATTAATATTAATTGCGTTGAATATTATATGTGCTAAATATTATTTCAAACAATCAATATTTTTATTAACCCTCGCAGTACCACAATTCTCACAAAACGCGTAGGACGATCTATTGGTAAAATTAATTAATTAATTAATTAAGTTGTTTTGTGACGTTCGCACCCATCCTTTCGGATATCATGGCCCGCCCGGAATGCTGAGTCAAGTCTAACTGGACTTTCCATCCCACTAAACACCTATCGGCCCTTGTTACAAAAGAATAGCTCTATTATATATAGTATTTTACAAGAATTTATGTGACAATATATAAATACAACTGAGTGAAAGATACAATCCTAACGCGAACGCTCCCAATTTGGGAAACAAACTTATTGTCTAGTGATAGCTTGATTACTAACCACGTAGAATCGCGTCGCTAGAGCACTACCTAACCGTAAAAACCTTTGAATTCTTCAGAGGAAGAAAACCAGGGTAAAAAACCGGCACAACGGAATGTATCTTGTTCCTAAATAAAAGAATATGATTATAAAAGGTATATGCTACAAAAATAGAAGCGTTTGAAGGCATGCAATATCTTATATATTATTAATAAATAATATTTGATACATGTTATAGGGGTTAAGAAAGATATACATAATTTAAGGCATGCTAGGTTAGGAACAATCTACCCCTGGAATTTGACTCCATCCCTAAATGTCGTCCCTAGGATATATGTTTTAATATTGGAATGTTTAGACGGTCCTACAAGCGGACTCCTATAGAGGCCAGATTACCGACTATGCCTAACCTAGCTCGTAACATGAAACTGTTTTGGGACTTATACCTTGTGCCAATCCTAAATTTAAGTAGGCGGATCTAGAACTCAGAAAAAAACAGAACTTGCAGAAGAATTGATTTACGAACATGTAAACACAAAAGTACCCATGCAAATATGAATAGCGAAACTAAAAAAGAAATCAACACAAAAAAGTGTCAAGTGAAAACAAACTGCAATGGAAATAAAACTATGATGAAATGCTATCATTGCTCTAAATTCGTATGTGGAAAGTGTACAGAAATATCAAACGTAACTTGTAAAATATGTAAATAAATTTTCTACACTTTTATATATAAATTAATATTGTGTCAAAGTCTGAAAAATTTCAAGTAAAAATTGGGGGTCAATTTGACTCTTTCTGGGCGTCAAAGGTTGGTACAAATTGTGGGCGTTCTAGTATATGGATTTTTTTTACAAATTAGTTCTAAATATCATAATGTTTTCATAGTGAAATGGGTGAAATTCGATCTCCATATCTTAATTAGTATTTCTGTCATTAGCCTAGCTCATATGCTCGCGATATCGAATATCTAATGGTCTGTTCGTTTCCCCAATACATTTACCATTATGGTATGCGAAGGTTAAAATGGAAACACAATACAACTAGGATTGATTTATTACATTTGTTATCCCAAGTAACATTTCAAGTTCAAGTGAAATCCTTTCAAATTTAAGTGAAATGCTTTTATCTTTGGGTTTATCAACTTGAAAATTTTTATTTATAATTATTTAAATTTGAAATATTCCTATTTTTTAACTCTATTTTTATTGTTATGAAAATGTTTGTTTTTTTATGGAGAGAAGGACAAATATTGTATTTTTGATTGGAGTTCTATAATTAAAATTCCACAACTTCAAATGAACAGCGAATTTTTTAACTTTGAACGAAAAATTAAAAAATGCAAATTAAACGTTTTTTATAAGCACATTTATTACTGATTAAAAATTAATTGTTATTATTATTTTACGCCAATTGCATATTTCTTTTAACTTCAGCAAATCAGCCAATACAATCCGATAGACTAATTCAATTTATTCTAGATATGAAGCAATAAACAAACTCGTTATCAGAATTTTCTGAAAGATTTTCAAACTTGAATTTGAAATGCTAAGATATCGAGAAAATTTATCTTCTATCACACATTCATTTTCATTATTTTCGATTTATCATCTTATAAAGCTCGAAGAAGCCTACTCTGATGATCTCCTACTTTAATTAGATGATTATTTTACAGTTAGATGTTAACTGCTAAATAATCCTGCAATTCTTTTATGTCTTCCTGATCTCAAGGAAATCCGTTGACAACTTCACGGGTTTGGTAGTCAATGTGTTTTCAAAGTAACGTCCTCTTTTTTTAATTTTAGATTTTGGATTTGTATAAAAATTTAAAGAGGTCAAGTCACAAATTTAAAATGTTAACTATTTTCAAATTCTGCAAGTGGGGGTATACTCTTTTTATGCGGATTTGTTCGTTGCGTTCAACAAACTTTTTTTTTCAATTTCTTTTATTCCACTTCAAAGTTGTTTTTTAAGCCAAATCTCGAGAACGATGAATGGAGCGTTTAAAGCAAAAGCAAATATCGTCTTTGTTTTAGGACCTCCTGGATCCGGAAAAGGCACGCAATCCAACCTGATTTGTGAAGTAGCGATCTTTTTTGTGATTTAAGATTGCACTCCATTTTTTCCATTTTTAATAGAACTTTGGCTATTCGCATTTATCTGCAGGTGACCTTTTGCGCAAAGAACAAAGCCGCGGCAATTCCAAATTTTCCCAACTGATTTCCACTCACATCAAAAATGGGACCATTGTTCCTGTTGAAATCACTTGTAAATTAATCGAGCAAGTAACTTTAAATTTCAAAAAATCGATTTCTTTACATTGTTTTTTTTTACAGAAACGTAAACCTCAGTCATCAGACCAATGAGAATGCGATTTGCCCTAGCCCTACCGAATTAGAGTTTATAAAATCATTCATTATATTATAGCGTTTTTTGGAAACAAACAAAAAATATAAGGCTTTGATGCTGGATTGTAGTGTGTAATAAGTAGAAGCGTGCAGAGCAAAGAAGTAAAACGAAATCATGAATACAATTTTGAATTATGAATAAAAGAGATATAGGCATATGGTTTATACAGGCCCACGATTTCGACAATAGATCTTTCATTTCCAAAGAGGGGTTGCTTTTGGCTATGATGAGTGTTACTTACACCTTAGATTTTTAAGCATTACTCTGTGCGAGGTTTAAATTACTATGGCACTGAGTAGGCATCCCCTTCCCTCCCCTCACTTGTATTCTCGCTGTTAACATATACCACCCAAGATATTATTGTCCTAATCTGGCAGAATAAATTTGGAGCGTGTGTTCAACATTAGCTGCGCAAGTGTGCCTTCTCAATGAAAAGACCCAAGAGATCTTTGCCTTTATATATTCAGTCCCATACTTTTTTTGTTTTTGGTATCGCATCCAAGGGAAGAATTACCAAAAATAGCTTGACAGATGCGTTGCATAATCACAATCAGGAATCGAACTCCACGCTTTCACCACTAGGCCATCTGCTGAATTGCCTTGGAACAATTCAGAACTTTTCACCTGACTAAACTATGACTGTTACAATTAAAACATGGCCGACATATAACGTGCATAAAATAAAGCCTCTTGTGGGTTTAACGCAATCTAGGGTTTTAGAAAGATGCATTCAGAACTGGGAGTTGTGTTTGTCATCAGAAGTGCATAATGCCCTAACTTCTAAAATGTCAGATTTATAACTGGCATTATAACTCTTTGATATTCAAACATCAATTTTTTAAAAGTAATTTTGTTTTTCGAACCAACTATTTGTTTAGATCTCTATAGAAATTTTTGGATATTTTTCAAAAAAACCCAAGAAGTATTATAAAAATATAATAAGAGCATTTACAGTTGCTTAAAAAGTCAAAAAAAATTTGCTTTATCAATTTTTTAGATAAGATTAAAACTAGAAGAAACGTTTCTTTAAATAAAAGTGAAGCTTCAGGAGTGCCTATCTTTCTTTTACTTTTTGAGCAGCTAGACTAAATTTCTTTAATTGGCTGTGCCCGTAGACTTGATGCAAGAAACCTTTAGCAAATAGTCTATAGGAGGCACAATGTAGGGTAATTTATAATTGCAAATATAGTTTTGTCTAAACCTACCGCATACACTTTATGTCACTGTTAATTAAGATGAAAGAAAACATTTAACGGCTTTTGTTAATTGGATTAGACTGATTTCTTCTTATCTACTCTTACAATACCTGTGAATGCTTTTTACCCGTTCAAATTGAATCGGATGATGTTTTTAAATTTCAGGCAATCGAAGAGCATAACACTACCTCATTTGTGATAGATGGCTTTCCAAGAAATGAAAATAACTTTGAAGGATGGAACAGATTGATTGGGGATAAAGTTAATTTAAAGTTCGTCATATTCTTTGACTGTTCCGAAGAGGTGTGCCTCCTTCATCAAATTGCGTTCTTTCCTCAATGTCTTTTTATTTTCAAGAATTGCATAAAGAGATGCCTGGCTCGCGGTGCCTCAGGAAGTGGGAGAGAAGACGACAACATTGAGTGCTTGAGAAAACGGTTTTATTCACTTTTCACACACATTTTGTAACTCTGGTTCTTCTTCATCAAAGTGAAAACATCTTATAGGAAAAACAGTGAAAAAATTTATTCACAAGAATAAACCTATTGCTATGAGCTCCTAAGGCGATGGTTCTCAAGCTTTTTACTGCCAGGGTCCACTTTGATCATCTATCAAAATTAAATTCCTCCCCTCCCCTAACCTTCTCCCTTTCCAAAATTATCAGCCTCAGAATTTGCATTTAAAAATTTTATCAAATTTACATTCAAAATAACCATAATATAAAACCAAAAATCTTCAGATTTCTTTCTTATCGGTTTTCTGTCGAAACCACTGGAAACAACCATCATCCATTCATTCACCTTTACATGTAATGTTTTTATAGTTGAATTATACACACTTAATAGCAAATAAGGTACTGCTTGATTTTTATACGTAAATAAAAATATAGTTAGTTGTATTTCTTCTGATCTCGTGACTTAGAGTATGGCTGTTTGTAGCTTCAAATGTTTCCTTACCCCTAGGAACTGTTAAATTCTCCTCAAGGGGCAATTCCTTCTGGGTTGAGAATCGCTGCCATATGGTATCCCCTTGCTTTCATTTGAAAGTTTTTGCAGATGAAACAATGCTTTGCGAATTTGTATATTTATTTATAATTGAAATACCCATTTATTAAAACAATTTATATCCTTTTATCTTAACAAATTGAAAATATTTGGTATCCAAAAAGTTACTTCCAATTTTATATGAAAACAAGGGTAAATTTAAGTGAAATTAAAAAGCGTTAAATTTAATTAATTAATTAGAGAGATTCTAATTAATTAATTAGAGAGACTCTGTGTGTTTGTATCTAGTCTAGATAACTTGTTAGGCAAAACGACAAAAATTCTTTGTTGGTCATGTTGCCTGTTAATACAGAATAAGGTATTTTTCATTTTCAACTGAAAGGCAGCTAATTATTCTCTAAATTGGCAACAAGTTTAATGTAAAAAGTCGAACGCTATATTTTTTTTAATTTTGAGAAAATCTTAAAGTGGTATATGTATCTATCATGATGCTGTATATATATATATATATATGTGGCTTCGAAGTGATTAAATTTCAAAAGGATATAACCTTGGCATATATTGCTCAAGCTCACTGAAATTTCATATACAGTCAAACCGCGTTTTTCCTTCACC
This sequence comes from Nectonema munidae, assembly GCA_030549495.1. NCBI lineage: Eukaryota > Metazoa > Nematomorpha > Nectonematoida > Nectonematidae > Nectonema > Nectonema munidae. The sequence continues at coordinate 103,843 of JAUIRK010000705.1, forward strand.
ATCTGTTTCTGAAAAAAATGACCGATCTTTGAGTCTGACGGAAATTGAAACAATGTCTAGTACAAAATTTTTTTATTCTGTTATATTTTACTATTATATTACCCGATAAATTAACAATGATTTAAATTATGAATATATTGTTTAGACAAAAATAAGAGAAAACAAAACTGTTTATTATTTTAATTTTTTGTAATTTTTTTCATAAATAAAAAAGACAAAGAAGAATGCAATAATTTTTTATTAAGTTTTTTATTTTTTTGTGATATATTTTATATTTATGCAAATTTATTCATCAAACAATATAAAAATATAAAAGATTATTAATAATATAAAAAATATGAAAATTTGTATATATCTTCAGATATTTCACTAATTGATATTCGATGTTAACAAATATTGAATTCTACCTTCTTGAAGACATAGAAATTATGACAGCAATTTAAAGAACACATTATAAAAAGTAAGAAAAAACTTTGCATAATGAGGGAAACTGGTTGAAATGTATTTAAAAAGCAAAAAAATTATTATTTATTGTAAATACATAAATTTAAGAAAGAATCCCCCTGTTTTTTTATAGTTGAGTTTTCGGTTGGTCAAATGTACACACACTTTAAAAAATAAGCTCATATGAAATGACATTATAAAAACAATGTAGCAATTAAACAATGTAGTAACTTTGAATTTGAATCTCTATGATAAAGGTTAAATGTGGTGTGGTATTTTCATCGAAAACAGTACCAATTTGCAGCTAACATCGAGACATGGATAATCAATCTAGCAGAAGCGAGGCTTAAACCCGGAACTTCAGATCGATAGCAGCGCTTCTAACCGTTTAACCTCGTAGCCAATAAACCACTTACGTTTTGATAAAAATGGAAAAGTTAGTTTAAACTTTTAAATAACAACTTTTCACGATAGAAAATATTAGAAAAAGTGTATAATTTTTTTCAAGAACTTCAACTTTAGATAAAAGTTTGCCAATTGGGCCACTCAATCCTTTATCTGAAGATGTTGGTCCATCAAGTTTGGAAAGAATATAACGAAAAGGAAGCTCATTAACCCATTATATCCTAGTGTCCACATATGTGTACATAAAAAAACATCAAAATTTAGCCTTCAAAAAAATTCAAAACAGTTTTTTAATGTTTTTCTAATTTTTATTCTGTTCTTTCACTATTACAAAAAGAAAAAAAATAAATAGAATACTTACTTTTATGTTACTCTTAGGCTCAAAAACTTTTTAAATAATAATAATAAATTTTTTTTTATCTAATTCCATGGTTGGGCATTAATGGGTTAAATATGAAGAAAACAATATGAGCGGAATAATCTTCTACCTAAAAGTTCTTCAACTTGTTTTAAAATTCCATTTTTCCATCCAGACATAAGATTAGTTGTATCACTGCCAATAAATTCAAGACTTTCATCTATTTTATTTTCTTTTAACCAATCGTATAACGCGCGAGCAACAGTGTAATGAGTTAGATATCTTCCTTCAGGTTCTTCAGTCACAGTCATATGATTTCCTTTGATGAAAACTTTCTTATAAATTGAAGTTCCTTTGCAAATTTCAAGATATTGAATTTCTACTGTCAATAAAAATACCAGTAACATGCATGTTTTTTCAACTTAAAATTTTCATTTAAAATAGACAATTTATAGCGCGATTCTTAGCACGAAAAATTTTTTTACTATCACAAATTGAATTTAAATGTCCAGCTGTGACAAGATTGTTTAAAAACCCGTTAATGACAGGAGCCGTTGCCGTAGATCAGGGGTCGGGAACCTTTTTGGCTGAGAGAGCCATAAGCACCACACATTTTTAAATGTAATTCCGTAGAGCCATATAATATGTTAACCTAATAATAATAATAATAAAAAAGTAAATGTTTGCATTTTATGTAACACTTTTAAAGTACAATAAGCCTCTGAATTCTTTCTAATAACATTGTTATACTGTTTCTAATCAATGATGAATATTTCTTAGCATTAATGTGACTTCTGGTGCTGCATGGTTTTACTGATGGCTTTGCAGTCTGGTTTATACTTGGTGAGGTTAAGCTTCATGCAGGCGTTAAGACTTCCATCCGTCAAACGTGATCGTAGGTTGGTCTTAATGTTCTTTAGATGTGAGAAAGACTGCTCACATGCATACGTAGAGCCGAACATTGTCAGTACAGCAATACTCACACGCTGCAGTGTGTGGTATGTGACGGGAAGCGCGTTCCAAGTTTTGACAATCAGCAGCTTGTAGCTCAAAATCTCTTTCGGAAACACCGGGGATGTAACTCAGGTCAGCGCTGTTCACTCCACACTTGTGTGGATGGGTGATGAACTTAAAAAGACGAGTGCGCTCGTGAAATTCTCCAAAGCGCGCTTTGAATGACTGCAGGAGATTAGATGTGAAGCCTGCTAGCTGCTGAAGATCAAGATGTTGCGAAGTGTCACTTGCTGTGCATGCATCTTTAAACTCACCCAGTTTTTCAAAGTGTAGTAAACGACCTGTTTCAATGTCGGTGATGAAGAGTTCTAGCTTGTTTTCAAATGCAGACACTGCTTGTTGCAGGGATAAGATTGTATTTCCAACACCTTGCATTTTCATGTTGAGCCGCAAAACGGCTGAGCACCTCCCCCTTTGACAACCAACGCACGTTACTGTGAAGAAGCAGACCAGGATAATTACTCCCAACTTCATCCAGCAGTGTTTTATGGCGATCATTTAAAGCTCGGGCAACAATAAAGTTGACCACTCGAACGACCAGCGACATCACCACACCCAGCTGCTCGCCAGACATCTGAGCACAAAGCGCCTCCTGATGTAGGATGCAGTGAAAACTTGAGATGCGTCTCTTTTCATGTTCACGAAGAAGCGCTACGAATCCTCTGTTTTTCCCCACCATGCACGGAGCGCCATCAGTGCACACCGAAACAAGTTTATCCATCGGTAGATTTTTTTCTTCAGCGAACTTGATGAATGACGTGAATAAATCCTCCCCTCTTGTTGTCTCTTTCATAGGCAAAACAGCAAGACTTTCCTCATATACTGTGTCACCGACAACATACCTTGCCATTACGCTGAATTGGGATAAATTGCTTACGTCTGTTGACTCATCCAAAGCGAGAGAAAAAAACGGCGCCGCATTTATGTCCTTCACTTGCGTTGCCTCAATTTGATTTGACATCATGATGGTACGATCGTGAACAGTTTTTGCTGACAGAGGCATGCCTTTTATCCGTTTAATTATCTTGTCTTTATCCGAAAAGTCATCAAAAAGTTCATTGGCAACATCAAGCATGAATGCTTTGGCATATTCCCCATCTGTGAATGGCTTTCCGTTTCTCACAATTGCTAAAGCACCAGCAAAGCTAGCCGAATTCCAGTCACCTTGTTGGGTCCAAACACGGAGTTGCTGCTGACTAGCTTGCACTCTTGATAGTAGCTCTTGACATGCTTTCTTCCTGCTGTCCCCCGCAGGATACTTCGATGCAAATGTACTATGGCGTGTGTCGAAGTGCCGCTTTACATTTGACCGTTTCATAGATGCAATTTTATCATTGCATATTAGACACACTGCAGAACCTGCTCTCTCCACAAAGGCAAGTTCCTCTGTCCATTCCTGCTGAAAAGTGCGATACTCTTCGTCTTTTTTTCGTTTAGCCATCTTCTTAAAAGGGTTTCTGAAATAAAAAAACATGGTTTAAACAAACGGTGATTTCCCGCGTTTTAGTTCCCGGTTTGCGCATGCGCAACGGAGTCTGACGAAAAATTTTTTTATAATTAAAAATTTGTCTGCGAGCCAGATGCAGCATTCATAAGAGCCACATCTGGCTCGCGAGCCATAGGTTCCCGACCCCTGCCGTAGATGATACCCCAAACCGCACAGAAGCAACTGCATCGTTATTTATATTCAAGTGATTTCGCTTTAAATTGCTACGTTTTTCAAATAAATCACTTATCTTGGAGACATAGAAATTATGAAGCAATTTAAAGAACTTGCTATTAAAAGATGGTTCACTATCTATTCTATCTGTGTCATCTGTATCAGAGATCGAACTATTAGATTGCTTTGCGTGTGAATCTGTATCGTTTTTTGTTTGAAGTTTCAATCTTTTGTCTTCATTGACTATACGTTTACTTTTTTTATTCATCTTGTAGGTCTCGTTGACATTTAAATTAACTTCTTGCATCGAAGAGATGCTTCCATGTTTTTCACGTTGATTTTTTATCTTTGATCTTTTTTAGGTAGTTTCAATTTTAATTCAGAATTACAAATACAATGATCAGAATCTTTACAATTCACGTTGCAATAAGTCTTGTCTTCTTTACAAAAAACTATAGGACATCTACAAAAAGCCAAATCAAATAATCTTTCAAGTTTTGGTTCCAAAAAATTTTTTAAGAGATTTTTTAGCTTTATTTTTTGATATTAAAGAAAAAACTGACCAAGCTCGACTAATTCGTTGTTGTATGGTTTTTTGAAATCGCTATTTGATTCAGACCATCGTTTCATAATTTCTTCAGCTACTTTCAAAAAAATTTGTTCCATGCTCACATTTCTTAAATTTTGATCTTGTATGGATATGAGGTTTTGTTGTATAGAAATACATCTTCTAACATCCTTCAAAGTTTGAAATTCTGAAGATAGAAATTCATTAGGACCGCCAAGATATGTATTAAGTGAAAGGCGAGTTTTTTTAAACAAAAGAAGATATAATAACTAGAATAAATAGTTCTAAAAAAATATTAAAAATATATTTTCATTTCCCCATAGCAAAAACTTTTTATCTTTAAATTGTGTTTACATTCAACTAACTTATAAACATTTAAAAAGTTACACACTAAAGTATAATTTTAAAGTGCTATCGTATGACATACCCTAATGTATACTAATTCCATGCAATACTTTAAAAAGATGCTGCATGCTCTACAATTTTTCATTACTTCGAAAAACCCTACACAAAAAATTGCTTTTTAAAGGTCGCATTCGTAAATTAAAACTACGCCTTAAATCGTATTATTGTAATATCGTTAGTTATATTAATCACACATAAAAGATACACCCTTATCTTAACGCTTATTAACTTGTGCTCTTTCTGTTGAGTTAATCAATTTGTGATCTCGAAGCGAGTGCTCAACGCTCTATAGATTGTAAATATGCAAATCTTCCACGTTTTTGATTAAATTTCGAATGTTTCCATGAGGTATATCAAAATGGTTGTTCAAAGAATCTACAAACAATTTTTCATCGCTTTTTGTGATTCTTGGATATCTTTTTTTTCTCCAAATGTCAATTCTTTAGAAAAATCCTTTAACTTCTTCATGACACGATGTTGAATAAATCATTAGGATAAACGCGTATTTTTATGTGTAATTAAGTAATGATATTGCAATAATATGATGATCCATTAATGGGTGTTTCGCTTTTTTCGAAACAGCCTGTTATTTTTAAAACAGTTATAATAAAATTTCTAGGATTGTGAGGATCAACCTAACGAAGCTTCAAACGCAGCAAGAGTCCTAATTTATGATGTCTACAAAGAATATTTTAACTGTTGTATCAGAACTGATACAAAACTAACTTTATGTGAATATCTCTATTCGTTAAAATAAGTCATACCTTGTTTCAAATTTTAGCAAAATTTTCTCCATTATAAATTAAACATATTTTATATTTTTAAATGTAAAAATTTTGGCGAGACTTTTAGTCGATGTGTTTTAGTTATTTTGATGATCGATTACAAAACTTTTTTCTTCTCAATTTAGATTTCAAACTTACATCCAAAGTTCTCTTCCTATTATAAAGTTTTACGAGTCTTTAGGAATGCTACACAACATCAATGCTAACAATACTCCAGAACAAGTTTAAGCTTTTTCTTATTTAATTATGTCAGGGTTTCCCAAACGCGCAACCCTGGAATTTGATATGTTTATATGCTCGCAATCTAGTTAATTGTTACTTATTTTCATATTCTTTCTCGAGTTTGATATTTTATAGGCTATGCACTCATGAGTGTGTACGGTCAAAGTATACGCGTATATCATATAGCATAGCTAGCATATACATTGATACATTTCTCACCAGACAAATATTTTTAAAAGTTTTTTCTCCTCCAACCTTTAAAAATGCGTTTATCAAACATTTTATGCCTTAAACTTTTTCACTGAACCCCAAATGAAAGCGTCCACTTTGGGAAACTATGAATTACCGTAATCATACTTAGAATAAAAGATGCGGCAGTCAATGCCCTAGCCGAGTCCTTCATTTGATTCCAGCAAACCCTTCCTTCAAAACATTGAGAGATGGCATCTTTTAAATGCATACACAACATTTATATCGTGTGAGTAAGTTTGACGAGATGCTTGTCCCCGATCCACCATCCCATCTTCTTTGTCTATACCTTTCAATCGAAACACTAGAGGTATTTTTTATATTTCTGGGTTGTTGTTGTTGTTAGCCCCTAGATTATACTATCTTTATATGAGTATAATCTATCAGTTCAAAACAAGGCTTTGTTTAAACTGAGAGAGTATGCCCATAAAAGCAAATACTCTCAGGGAAAAGTGTAGAATTTTGTTACACTTTCGCAGTAGCAGCGATAAACCAGTGTAATTTCAGCCAACCCGCAAAAATGCACCATAAGGTACTGCTGGCTTTTTGAAGGCTTCTACATATGGCTAGAAATAATATATATCTATTTATAATAATAATATGATATATAATACATGTAAATGAGTTAGATCCTAAGTTAGATCTGAGTTAGATATTTCTGGATCCTTACACTGAAGGCACACACCTCGCTTGACGAACTTCGCACCTTTGTCTATCATAATATTGAATTAACATTTTGAAAATTTTTATTGTAGAAATGAAATTTAAATTATACATGTAAACATTCAGAAATAATTGCATGGAAAATAAGGAAATTCGAGAAATTAAAAAAAATAAAAGTTGCAAGAAGACATTAAGATCAAAGCATTTTAGACACAAAGAATATTCTTTTACTCTTGTTATATGCAGTGTAAAATAATGGCGTGCTATTTAGTTTTATTTAAATTTTCAACATAGATATCACTTTGAATAAGTTTTATCTGTTTAACAAGGAGTAAATGTCAAAATTAATTAAATTGCAATCTTTTTAAAGTTAGTATTGCAATTTCTTTAAATCTCTCTGTTCTGATTTTGTTTTTCAAAGTATTTGTTGATTGCCTGAATTGGTTGATTATTATTCTTAGCTTTAATTAAAAGTTTTTATTTTTAATACAAAATTTGGTATCATTATTTGTTGCGCCATCAACGACTAACACTTTTCAATGAGAGAAATTGGATCATAATTGGAAGTACCTTTTTGGGTAAAATTTAGCAATTTTTATTAGATAGACTTACAGTTATAACTTAACTTAAAAGCGTTCATTGTCTAAATCAGAGTTTTTCTACCATGGGCGAATTGTCCACTCTTGGACGAAAATGGAATTCATTCATTGAAAATATATAGCCAAAGATGAAGGTAAAGCATAAGGTGCCCAGACTTAGTTATGCTGAAGTAATTGTATAGACATTATTGATACACTGATTGGATCGGTATCGTCAAATTTTTTATTCTTCACCGATTTATCAGCAGAATCAATTTTTTCTTTTTTTTATACTTGAACTATAAAGAGTAAAAGAGCCTCTGTGTTTTATGCATAGCGTTTTTCACTTATAACACCATTTTAATGAAAGCCACTATGCAAAAAAGAGCCACTAATTTTCCTTCATTTTGACCCATCTTTTCTCAACTTTTGAACATCTATATTTCTACTTTATAACATCGTTTGTCAATTTTGTTTTACTTTCGACCTAGGTTTAGTTGTGGTGAACAAGTTCACTCTCGTAGAAGTAACAAATTAAAAGGAAGCCCTTGAGAAAAGCTCATGTTTTTACATTTAAATTTAATAGAGACTTTTATTATGATGTTTAAACGCTATCAAAATATAAAATAATTCAAGCATTTCAATACTTAAAATTTTTTCTTAGTATCGGTATCGTTGAAAAAATTTAGATTGCTACATCAATAACAGAAATTTTATGCTACTCAAAAATAGCCACATCTAGACTTCATTGGAAATAAAAATATACCTTTAAAAAATTATTTCTGCGATAATCTGTGTAGATCATAATTCTATCTTTTTATACATTTTAGGTTTTTGATGACGTAGAGAAGTTATTCACACCTTAAAAAGAAGAATTCCTACCTTATTTCAGAAGATTGTCTACAATTTCTCGCATATTTTATTTCTTTAACTTACAGATATGATTTTCTATTTTGGGAAAATACTCTCACAGTCCTTTATTCAATAAAACAGTTAGAAGAAAATTAAAAATGTTTCATTAGCGTTTCCAGAAGGTTTCCAAAAGAAATGTCCACATTCTATCGCAAATCTACCATTTCCATTGGAACAAATTTAGAAAACCAAAAAAAAATTTAGACTCTGTCGAATTCATATAACTATCTATTTTATCGACGTATTTGAGAAAAATATCTTTGTAATAATTATTCCAAAATCTGAAATATCACAAAATCTGATTATTATTATTATCACTGCCAGGTTGCATCTCAGGTTGGCCTAAGGTAAATCACATACTAAAATCAACTCTAAAATAACAATATATAATTAAATAACAAAAATTACAATTTTTCTGAACAAGAATATTTATCATTGAACAAAAACATCTGTATCTGAAGCCTATCTATCTCAAAGTGGGAGATCAACTACAATAGGATGTGAATGAAAGATATAATCGCTTGTTACTTCTAATATTCCAATTTAATACAGGTTTTTTTACTCTTTGTGGGCAGGCAATAATTCGAAAATAAGAATTTAGAAAAATGTATTACATTGAGACACTCAATTTTAGCCTGCAATATAATCAAAGAGAACAACTCAATAAGACTTTTACATTTGTATCTCAGAGTGGAAGAACTTTGTGAGGGAAGTGAGCAAAGCACCAGAACAAGCGTTTAATTAAAGTTAAGCACATCTATACTCCGTTATATATATTCTTGATACCGCACTAATCCAGTTGATATATAACGACGAGTGAACATAAAATCATATAGCTTACAACGGAGAAGAAATACACACTAGCAATGCTTATTGATTTAGAAACGAGAGATAAAAGACTAAAAGAGCAATGGTATAAAATAAGAGATATCGTATGTATGTGAGGAGGCTTAAATTACAACCTGGATATTAGTTACTGCCCAATCAATGGATTACTGATGTGAAAAAATCAAACTTTTTGATCCGCACAGGATTGATTGAAAAATTTACTTATAGTTTGTTTGTACTTACTCACGTCAAAAAAGTATTTTGTATGCATGCAAAAGGAAGTTAGAGAGATCAATAATTTGAACAGCAATAGAATAATCTCTTTCATCAATAAAAGAAGTCGTTGTATACTTGCATATTTGGAGAGAGCTTTACTTGCGCGATTTATTGACCCTCTCTGTCTTCCGCTAATCCTTTGAAAGCTTTCGCATCCACATGAGACTATGAAATTATGACAAATAATTTGTATTTTAAGCCTGATAAAATTTTATATGAATCTTGACTAATGAAGTATGGGTAACTTGACGCATTTTCATCGAGAAGACACAATTGCGCCGCTTGTATTGAACTATGAGGAAAGTAGGCTTGATGCAGAATCGAATCCGAGACCTTGGTATCCCAACCTTACTCACGCCCCCTTATTAATAAGTTAATTATAATCGAAAATTATGCACTACCGAAAGTTTAAAGAAAAATTGAAATAGTTTCCTGGAATTACTGAGTCTTCAACAGGAGATCAATAGGCATTATGCATAAAGTGTATTATAACACACGGTGGAGTGAATGATATTAAAGGATACATAGAAAATACTAAACGCTAGCAGAAGTTCTTTTCATTTATTTTAAGAAATAAAAGGGTCACAACCTCTACTCTTTAAAAAGGAGACAACAGTCCCTTTAAAACCTTTCTACGAATAAATTTTTATCGTCAAAGTGTCTTACTGCTTTGAATCAATATCCTTTTTTGGCCCAACGAGTTCAAGGTTCGAGCACAAAAAATCTGTGTTTTCAGCCAAAATGTTAGTATTTATATCTATATGATGTCCCATTAACACGCGCATTAATTTTATTCTTTGGATACAAAAACGTACTTTTCATTATACACAGGGTCGCATTATGCTCAGGAAAATATGCTTTTATTATAATTATGTCTTATGTGTCAAAGAGACTGACGCACTTGCATTCAAAGAGAAGTATTGCATGATCATAAAAAGCTTGACTTATATGTATGCAAGCTTTTTATGAAAATTTTCCTTTTCAAAGAAAACATTAGATACAATCATTATGCTCCTACACCCTGAAAAGTGTGCCTTCATGTTTATGTCTTAAAAAGTTTAACTCATTTGAAAACTTTTTTTGTTTCAAATGCATTTATCTATTATATTTATATTGAATAATAATACTTCTTAATATTATTTTTAAGAATATTTAAATAATTTTTGCCCGATGTTCTTTAATTCTATTACGCCCCCCTTCACTAAAAAATTAATTGTAGAAAATTGGCTGAATCATATTCCTTCAAATTTTTGACTTTTCCTAAAATCGCTAGCTGCATCTTTTGAAACCATTTTCATGTTAGTTGAATGACCCTTTCATGTCCAAAACTGTCAATCAAAATTTGACATTATCTGTACTTAACCTTATAACTTAGGATCTATATTATATAATACCCTAAAAATTTATAATTATATACAGTTTGGAACGCATAACACTTTATATATTTAATTTTTTCAATAATCATTGCTACTTTTTAGAAAATGTCATTCAAAATTTTGATTGATCAAAAATGTATCTAATAAAATATACCTTCAAATTTTACATAAAATATATGTTTTTATACTAAATCGGTCATGCTGTTTTCATTTCTGGACTCATTTTTTACATTTAGGATTTGAAAATACCCGTAAGTGTTCATCAAATTTGCGGTTTACTTCTGAAAATTGTCTCCAAAAACATTCCTTCACATTTTACATAAAATATATTTTTTATACCAAATCGATCATGTTGTTTTCATTTCTGGACTCATTTTTTACATTTAGGATTTGAAAATACCTATAAGTGTTAATCAAATTTGCGGTTTACTTCTGAAAATTGTCTCCAAAAACATTCCTTCACATTTTACATAAAATATATGTGTTATACTAAATCGGCCATGTTGGTTTCATTTCAGGACTCATTTTTTTACGTTTAGGATCTGAAAATACCTATAAGTGTTAATCAAATTTGCGGTTTACTTCTAAAAATTATCTCCAAAAACATTCATTTAAATTTTACAATGAAATATATGTGTTACACTAAATCGGCCATGCTAATTTCATTTCAGGACTCATTTTTTACGTTTAGGATCTGAAAATACCTATAAGTGTTAATTAAATTTGCGGTTTACTTCTAAAAATTGTCTCCAAATACATTCATTCAAATTTTACAATGAAATATATGTTTTTATACCAAATCAGCCATGCTGTTTTCATTTCTGAACTCATTTTTCACATTTAGAGGTTTTTAAATGTCTGTCAATGTCAATCAAATTTGCGGTTTACTTCTAAAAGCTATCTCCAAAAATATTTTCTCAATACATGAAATATATGTTTTTATACCAAATCAATCATGCTGTTTTCATTTCTGAACTCATTTTTTACATTTAGGATGTGAATTAACCATTATAGTTTCATTTATGGACTCAATTTTTGCAGTTTGAATTTGAAAATACCTATAAGTATCAATCAAATTTGCGTTTAGTTCTAAGTTTATGTCGTAAAACTATATCCCAAAATATTATCTCTAATTTTACATGAAATATATGTTTTTATACCAATTCGACCATGATAATTTTTATTTCTGAAATCATTTTTTGCATTTAGAGGTTTTAAATGTCTGAAAGTATCAATCAAATGTTCGATTTACGTCTAATGTCTACAGAAATATTTTTGAAATTTAAATAAAATATCTGTTTTTATGCCAAATGGAAGATGCTGGTTTCATTTTTGGACTCAGTTTTGGCATTTATGGTTTTAAAATATCTGAAAGCTTCAATCAGATTTGCGGTTTCTAGATACTGTCTCAAAAATATTTTCAAAAAAATAAGATATCTGTTTTATACCAAATCGACTATGCTTATTTTATTTCTGTACTGGATTTTGGATAATACGGTTAAAAAATATTTCGAAGTGGCAATTGAATTATTAATGTATGCCTGAAAATCAGTTCTGTAAAAAATTTTCAAAAAATGGCTGCATATTAGATATATAGTGAAAATATACCTTTTTTTTGTATATTTTGGTTTATAATACTTTCTAAAATCATCTTGAGTATGAAATATTTATTAAAAAAACAAACAAAACGTATTATAAAATCTTTTGAAAATTTGTATGAGAGAAGGAACCACGTTGAAAACTAATTTAAAAGAGAACATGTGATCAAATCAAATAATTTAAAAATATATGTATCTTGACTAAATAAAGATCTACCATGTTCTAATAAACTAGGAAGTGGTTTAATTATATAATAGATGCTTCAAAAAGATTTTGACTGTGAAAAAGAAGTTCCTTTTTTACAAATGAAAAATATTTAAATCTATAGCTTATCATATAGGATTACAATTAACATTTAGCTAAGATGGGTAGGAAATCTGAAAATTTAGAATAGGTCAGATTTATCAAAAATGGCACAGATGCCAATATGTGAGAATTTAGTCACTATCAAGATATTTTTAATTTTAATTGAATTTGTCCATCTTTTTCCTTTTGCGTCAAAGAAATAATTTTTTAGATGAAGAACGTGGACAACTTTTTGTAATTGAACAATGAACATCACGAATGATTCATCAGAAAAAAACCTTTGAAATGAGATTGGTTGACAAATATTCAGGCCTGATAATAAAATACACGATCCTGATTAAAAAGTCTAAGATCATCAAGAAGATTCTTTAATCAGAATGCTTTGAGAGAGGAAAAAAGTAATTTTATCATTATAAAAAAATTTTCGAACACACATTGAAGAATATAAATTTCTAATGAAAAAAGAGCTACCAAGAAAGGATCATCATGGAATGAATAGCAAAATTACATACTGTAAATTATAATATGACCTAGAGACTACAAGCCAATAACGAATTTGTAGCCAAAAAGATGGAGGTCCTATCGAGTTACATAAGTTACTGTAGAATGAAATGTTTTGAGTGAATTATCCATTTTTTTGACAGGTTATATTGATTTCATATAAAATGACTTCACGATTAAATATTACATACTTGAAATGTATAAAAAATTTAATTTTGACATGGGCTGTCATATTTAAATTATTTTGTCAGGTTTGACTAATTTTTTATAAAAAAAAAAAGAATATAACCAGTAAACACAGCCTACTTGAAAATGGGTGTTATGTGTGTAAAATGCCATACACGGTAGACTTCATCATCTCCCTATACTTTCTATTAAACGTAATTCTCTAATTCAAAAAACCGTGACTGATCCTTTCTTTTTGGGGTAAATCAATTTTTTGACAGTTTTGATTGATTTTTATAAAAAAATGAATATCACCACTGAATTACGCATACTTAAAAATGGGTATATATGTGTAAAAAACTTTATATTATTACTTAGATAAAAAGTTTCTTTTTAAGATAACTCTCATATATAATGATTTTCATTAAAAAATAAATATCACCACTGAATTCAGCATATTTAAAAATGGGTATACATGTGTAAAAAACTTGAGATGGGCTGTTACATTTAGAACAATTTTTTGACAGGTTTGATTGATTTTCATAAAAAATGAATATCACCACTGAATTCAGCATATTTGAAAATGGGTATACATGTGTAAAAAACTTTATATAATTATTTAAATAAAAAGTTCCTTTTTGAGATGAGCTGTCAAATATAAATCAATTTTTTGACAGGTTTGATTGATTTTGATAAAGAATGGACATCACCACTGAATTCAGCATAGTTGAAATATATATGTAACATTAAAAATATTTATAAAAACTTATTAATATCTGAGAAAAATAGGGGGGCACTTTACGCCCCCCCCCCAGCACTTGAGCGGACAAATTTTGCCCAGCACTAATAGGGTTAACACTATAAAAGCAACTTTTTTTATGCCCAGAATTTGTTGCATACGTCTCCAACATGAAGGTTAAGAAAAACAAAAAAATTAAAAATTGTTGTAAAATAGTTGCAAACTTTATTTCACTTTAAAAAATAAGCATTAACTATTTAATGTATTAGAAGTAACGCAGATGTAAACTCTTTTGTATTTCAGACTCTCACGGGTTCTATAAAACCCGCGTAGATCATCAACGTAAAAAGATTGAATTATCTTAGTTCACAAAAGTTTAGTCAATTTAACTTAAACATGCCTGAAACGCCTTGAAAATATTTCTTTCTATCCCAAAAATATAGGGGTTCTTTGCCGTCCCATGACTTTTCTAGAATTAAGGAGCAGAAGCTTTTTTGTGTTCGGTTCTTAATTGAAGAAAGGCCCCTTTGAATGAAGCATTAGAGAGGTTTTGCTTTTTGAACTGTTCCATTGAGCAGCAACGCCCTATTATTTCGAGAGCTACTTCAAGTAATGCTCTCTGTTATAATGCTGGGAAAGAGTAAAATTGTATTTTTAGTTAATTTTTATTTATTTTTATTAGCTAGAGTTACCAAGGAAATAGGAAAGCTTTTTCATCAATTTGGAGTTTTTGAAATTTAATCAACTTCATGCATTTCAAAAAGTCTTAAACAAAATGATGACTTTCATGGATAATAATTTATTTTTCGTTTACAGTGATGAAATATTTAGTTACAAGTCAGCATCCAACAATTTTATTTTTTAACAGTGAACAATTTGACTACTATTTTTTGAGTAACACAAATTCATTTATTCACTAAAAGCACGTTCAAAATATATTGATCTTTTATTGAAAGAACGATGAAATTGGCATATTTCGACAGATGCAAGGAATATAAATTTAATTCATATAATATTACAAAAAAAGATGCAACAATAAAACTCGCTCATGTAACGAAACTATTTTAATAACTACAAAATTAATTTATTGAGAACATTGTTTTGGTTTCTAAAAACTTTTCAAGAAATTAATTGCTAGAAGGATGGAATTAAGTTGATAAGTAAAATGAAGATGGCAGAGAAGAGATGACATTTATCTTCTTGAAAGTAAAAGTAAGAAATTATTATTTTCTTTTTTTATACAAAGGATTTTCTATTGCCATAAAAAACTTCAGAAAAATCCTAAAAGAGTTTATGCGGCCTAAATGCACTTTGGCATTCGCGAAGAGAAAATAAAAAGGTTTGACATTGGAATCAAATATGCAAAAGCGATCATGCTTTCAGTATTCTCATTAAAAAAGATTTCACTGGTGCAAGAGACAAATGATTGCTTTACTTCAAAAATCTCACGCAAGAATCCTCTTCCCAAAAAGTTGAAAAGTATGTACGACTACGATTCATCCCATAAAACAAGTGAACTGCATATAACTACCATCAGCGAATAGATTACGCATTCACTCTTAAAAAAGGAAACTTGTGAACACTATTGAAAACTTGATTTTAAAATGGAAGAGACCCCTCCACAAGATGTGCACCTCTCACTCACTCAAGTCTTACTTTCCATGCTGCTCTGTAGTCAGACACATGTTTCAATTTCTGTATCCTACCGTTTCAAATTAAGTAACTAAAGCAGCCGTTTTCGAACTGGGGTTCGCAAA
The DNA here is from genome assembly GCA_030549495.1 of Nectonema munidae. NCBI lineage: Eukaryota > Metazoa > Nematomorpha > Nectonematoida > Nectonematidae > Nectonema > Nectonema munidae. The sequence continues at coordinate 119,653 of JAUIRK010000705.1, forward strand.
CGCCAAGGAGTTCACAACATGATTTCAAGAGATACTGATGGTTGGAGCAAAAATTCTTTGAAACACTTTATTGCCAAATAGTAACACAAATAAGAGTTTTATAGCCTTAGTTGGAACCCTTTTTGTATATCTCAGGTTTAAACTTCTCAGAGTACAAACTGAACAATTTTTCTCAGAGATGAAACCCTAGAAAAGATACAGATAAGATGTTGTTTTGTCCTTACAACCACATACAGATCCTGAAGATGGCAATGATGGAAATTTCGTATTTGTGACTGATTTAGATAAAATTTGAAAATAACTTTAATTTATAAAAAGACTTAGGAAGTTATTTATGAGCAAAACTCTTAAGAGGTTCCCACTCAAGTTCTTTAATTAAACTTTCTGACTTTTCAATGAATGTATTTGTAAAAATTCCATAACTAAATTCTGCAACAACTACTGATATTTCTAATGGATTTTTCATTACAAAAAGGTCTTGCATTTTTATATCCGACCTAATGTTTTGGACTAACTTAAATTCCACAAAAGCCTAGAACGAATGGAAAATAAAAACAACTATACCTATAACCTAATCTAAGAGAAAAAATACACTTTTTTATACAAAAAAAATGAAAACGAACATGAAAATCTGTTAGATGCAGAATATATTTCACTGTAGAATTAGGGTACCTTAAAAATAATGTGATAATTCTAAAATTTAAAAAAGTGGGATAATTCTACATTTTCGGAAGTTTAACCCTATTAGTGATGAACAAAATTTGAATGAATATTTTTGTATACAATTTTTACAAGTAAATCGCAAATTTGATTGACACTTGTACGCATTTTCAAGTCTTAAATGATGTAAAAACTGAGTCTAGAAATGAAAACATCTTCGCCGATTTAGTATAAAAACATACACGTCATGTGAAATTTGCAGAAATGTTCTATTAGATATATTTTTCATCAATCAAAATTTTGATTGACATTTTTTATAATGTAGCCATGATTGTTGAAAAATTTAATTCATTATTTGGGTGGAAGATAAGCTTCCTGGGGAATAGAAGAAAAGTCTTATTGTGCCAATATACAAGGAATGTGCTATGCTCAAACTACAAAGGAATAAAATTATTAGAACATGGACTAAAAATGTTGGAAAGAACACTTGATAGTTGATATACGCTAAAATCAATTTGGCTTTATGGCGCGAGAAGTACTGTGGTTGTAATATTTATTGTCATGCAGCTAGTAGGGAGAGAATTGAGAAAAATTCTGTATTATATTGCGGCTATATTGAAATAGAGTGTGGGATTGTCCGAGAAGAAAAGGAGTGCCAGAGAAAGTGATAACTATTGACAAGGAAACGCATAAGAAGAATAAAACAATGAGATTTCTAAATTAAAGTTTGATTACACCAAGCATCTGTTTTGAGCGCTTTAATTATGGATGTTAAAATAGGAAACAAGAACAGAGAAAATTTGGAAAATTATGTATGAAGATAATCTTGTCATCTTAACAGTGAGAGAAGATTTGCAAAAAAGTTTGCTAAAGATTTATTGAAAATTAATGCGAAAAACTGAAACAGAAGATCTGTTTTAATGGTAATACATTTACTCTCACAGTCCTTTATAAAATAATGTCTAGGGGGCGTTGATTAAAAAAAAGTTTGAAAATGAGTTAATCTTTTTAAGACATAAACATGAAGGCACACTTTTCAGGGGGTAGGAGAATAATGATTTTATATATTTTTTTTTTTTAAAAAAAAAAATTTTAAAAAAAACTTATAAAAATAAAACAACCTTTTTTAAAAAAAAAAGTTCACTTGTCTTCAGGAAAAAAAGTTAAGTGCGAATGCATATTTTTAGACGAGAAAATTCCATTTGCTATGACATAAAAAATTATGCTTAATACAAGGGGAGGTTTTGCTTGAAAATTAGAATCAAGTATCAAAATACAAATTTACTGTATAAGAATGACACACTGTAACCATGATGAAGTTACTAATGACTATTTATATTGTGTCCATATGATTTGTTAGAAAATTGACCTATGGTCTGCATTAATTTTAAAATTAAAAAAAGGTTTTTTGGGTTTTCCTTGGTTTTAAAAAAAATTTTTTAAAAAAAAAAAAAGACAATAATTATGCTTGCATTTTATGAAAATGATCGTTAAAAAACATTTTATTCAATGTGAAGAAGTGTATACGTAAAAAAGGTATTGAAATATTGTTGTTAGGAAATTGGCTTTTTGGCTTCACACATGAACACTTAGCGATAAAACAACGAAACACATGTCGCAAACACGCGTAGGCTTCATCACACTGAATTTGTGGATAGGAATGGATTTTTCGGAACACTTCGCACAAATCGTTCTTCCACAATGCCGACAATGATGCTTTCGAGTGGTGAGGCCAAACTTAACGCTGCATTCTTCGCAATCATCAGCATCCGTTCTCTGTGGCTCATGTTTCAGGCAATCGAGTATTCGGTTTAGAAGTTGTTTGGTCGCTGTTTTCGCAGTGAATATGGATACGCCATTTAAATTTTTGGTTCCTAAACAAATTCCAGGTAGAGAGATAATTGCCTTGCACAATTTTAAATTAGCCCCAAGGTATGCATATAAGAGTATGGTGTTTCCGTTAGCATCGCATAAATTGATATCTAGACTTTTTCGATGAGATAAAAAAGCTTCTAATATGGGAACTGGGTCAGGAGATGAAGCGATGTAGTGGAATGGGGAAAGGCCCTGGCTGTTGAAGGCGTCATACTGAATTTCCGTCATTTCCAACAACATGTTGATGCAGTCAAGATTGCAGGCCTTGACGCTGTTGTGCAAGGCATTGTTACTAGAGGCGTCGAGTGCACTCACATTTGCATTGTTCTCAATCAGGGTCCGCATGAATAGAGGATTGTCACAGGACATGTGAAGAGCTGTTTCCAGAGTACTATTGCACGCATTCACATCTGCCCCAGCGAGAATGAGACTGCGAACCACGACTTCCTCGTTCTGGCTCAGGATTGCTGCTTGTAGAGGAGAGAGCTGGTTGGCGTCTTGGGAGACAGAATTGACATTCACGTTCAAACCAAGGAGGAATAAAACGCTTCCAACATCTTTGCGCTTGATCGCAGCATGCAAAAAGTTTCGCCCACACGAATCGCACTGCTCTGCCGCACTCGGGTCACGATGTAAAATGGCTTGTGTCGCTTCAAAGTTTTTAAACTTGGCGGCGTAGGAGAAGGGAGTCATGTCGTGCACATCTTTTATGGACAAGTTGAGTAAGGGGTGCGAGAACAAAAGAGAAACGATTCGCTCCTGCTGATTGATCAGTGCAATGTGGAGAGGCGATCGGTTTTCAGCGTCCACACAATTAACGTTCGCTTTGTGCTCGATCAATGCTTGAACTACTTCTTCTAAGCCCCAAGAACACGCTAAATGCAGCGGGCTTTGCTGGTCATTTTCTTCCTTCCTCTCTTCGATGTACCTTTTTGGGGATTCAATATCACAACAACTAAATATTAGAAAGCACGCTCTTTTCTCATCGTTTATATCGATTGCATGATGAAGCAACGTTTGCTCAATTGTCTCATCGTTACAATCGCTATGCCAAAACGTTGTGTCACAGCCGAATTGGACCAAAAGAGAAGCTATATCATAATTTGTATTAAGTGCCATCCATAGAGGGCATATATCCTTTTGAGAGTCTTGAAACTTCATATTCAAATTGATTCCTGGAGAAGAACACAAAAAATCAACCATTTCCAGCGAATCCAATTCTATTGCAATCTCTAGAGAAGCTTTATTTAAAAGTTTACTGTTTTTGGACGCATCGTAGCCATGGTCTATTAAAAATTTAGCTATTTCAAATTTTTGGTGCGAAATCATGTAATGAAGGATGAATTCGCCTTCTATGACTTCATTGTTTAGATCCGCACCGAACTCAATCAAAATAGCAGCAATCTCTAAATGTTCTAAGTTAAGAGCGTGTATCAAGGGAGATAGCATCGCTTTGTCTTTCGCGTTGATAACTTTGTGTTCTGCGTCATCCATGACTCTCTCGCAGCGTAATAACATTTCCACTATGCTTTTTTGGCCACTCTCAACTGCGAGATGCAGAGCAGATTTTGCACAGGTTAGAGTTTGCTTACTGACATCAACCTTGTACTTGCTAACAAGAATCTCTGCTAATTCAAAACAGCCACTTTCACAAGCTACGTGTAGTGGCGTTTTTAGAGAGGAATCCACCAACTCAACATTCGCCCCGTTGTTAAGCAAAAAGATAGCACCTTCTATTTTGCTAGCTTCTATCACTTCATGCAATAAAGGCTTGTCTCCAGGGAAAACGGTGTTGATGGCATTGGGATTAGCTTTTGCTGAAATCAACATACTTGAAAGGGCTTGCATTATTTCTAGGTTGGAGTGCTGCAAAGCATGCCACAGCGTGGTATGTCCTTCGTCATCTTTCGTTTCAACGTACACATTATTCTTTTTTTTGGCATCTTCGTCATCCAACAAGACCCTCACTATTTCGACCTTTGAGTTTATCACAGCAAGCATGAGAGCGGTTAGGCCTAGTTTATTCTTCAAGTTTACGTCACCTCCTACTTCCAAAAGGTTTTTAACTATGGAAACGCTGTCAAAGTCTTCGTCTTCTTCACTACGAATCGACATAATACTGTGCAATGCCGTATTGCGATTTACGTTCTCGACGCTATTTACGTTAATGCACTCTTTGTTAATCAGGAAGTTTATGGCATGGATATCTTTGCGTAAAACTGCTTGATGAAGAAGATTTTGACAATTTGCCATATTTGAGAAGTTGATGTCAGCACCCTGGTTGATTAAAGTGTCGGCGATTGCAAATTTTTTGTCCTTTAGAGCTAAATTCAAGAGACTTTCTTGTTCGCAGCATTTGCTATTTAGCTTCTGCAGTATATCCTTGGCATTCTCTACACAATAATAGACAATGACGTCTTGCCGGTTTAAGGCTAGCGCTAAATGCAAGGCGCACGTGTCCACGCTTTCTTTCAAAGTTATAAGTGTGTACAAGTCGCACGCTAGCAAATCTTCAAAATCTTTTTCACCAAGTCTCTCCCACTCGCTCAAAAGATAGGTTATCGAAAAGTTTTGCAGTCTCTTCAAGGCTAATTCGTTTGAGAGTTTGAATAAGCGGATGCAATTGTCATTATCGCACAATGTGATTAAATACGCTTCCGACTTCAACAAGATATCGTTCAACTTGAGTTGTCTGGAGTGGCGTGCACACAATGAAGCCAGTGTGAAGGAGGAAAAGTTCTCTTGATCACAGAATTTAACTTCCCCTGTGTAAACCCACTCTAAAATGATGAGGGCAATTTCATGGGGCATGTCGCTGAGATCCACACTTTCTTGTGAAGGCGAAAAAGGCCAAACACTGCTTCGCGCTAAAAGGACAAAGCGGTGAGCGGGAACACTCCTGCCGCCCGCCAATTGCACTACCACGTCACTGTGCTCACTGCACTGGTACAAGCCTTTGACGAATGCGAGTATTTTGTGAGCGAAACACTCATCGCTGCTCTCATCGTACGCACCTCCAGTAGCTCTTGGGCAATTCAGCGCGTTGCTTTCTTTAATCACATTCTCTAATTGCTGACACTTGCTCACCAATTTACAGTATTCACTCTGCAATATGTTAAAATTGGCATTTTTATTCATATTAGTTATTGATGGATGTGTGTGTACTCGTGATGAATAAAATGATGACGATGATTGGGCAAAAGACAATCAATCACACTTGCATCCAAAACCTTATTAAAATTCTGAACGCAAAATTTCAGAGGAAGAGAATGGATGTTCTCTTTTGAATTACATTTGATCAGCCTTTTTTGAATTAAGAAAATACGCAACAACTACTTTTTCGCTTTCTTTTCGAACAAGTCTGATAAATGAAAAAATCGAAATATATATCAATTGTGCTAATTATATATAGAAGCAGTATACTTGTGTTATAGGTCATCATCATAAATAGAAGTAAGGTGTGGAAACGTGAAAGAATATAAGAATTTAGCAGTGACAAGTGGTAGGAAAGCTAAGCCCAGGGTGAGCAGGTAAAGCAGCCTTAAAAACGATGAGAAATAAAGTTGATAAGGAGAGTGTGCCATTTTTAGAGCTGAGCAACTGCGTGAGTAGAATGAGCACTCATTTCATTTCTCGTAAGCAGGCAGTCTAAAACTCGAAACTGTTACACTTATCATTGTAGTGATTAAAAATTGCACTTGCAAAACATTTGGCTCTAAATGAGCTAACTTCGAAAGGCCATCGTTACAAGCGAGCTCTTTTTCTCTTAACATTTCGTTTATTTTTGAAGGGGGCGTTAATAACTTCAATATATCATAAACTAAAATAAAATTGAGCAATTTCTTTGTGGAACTTATATTTTTTATAAAACCATCATAAATGTGATTTGTAAAGTGTCTTTCGTAGAAATCTGCTGCATATACTTCAAAGCTGAATCTCTATGCACAATAAAAACTTGTGTTTGACGTTCATGAAATACAAAAGTATTTTGTATATACAAAATCTTGCAATCTGTGTTAAAATTTACATGTAGGTGTAATAAGGGGTTTTCACAAGTTACAATTATCCTTGAGTATCACTGACTGTTTAGCATGCTTTCACATACTTTGTAAATACATCCTGAAGCACCACTAAATGTTTTTGTATATGTATATACTTCACATTTTATATGTTATCTTTATAGCGAATTGTTATCTTTTTACGTGTTACTGTTCTTTCAATAAAGTCTATTTCCACTACTCCTTACGCCATAACAGTTTACGGTACAAAGATCAACGATGGATCGATTGCTTTTACCAAGTAGGCTCGAAGCAAATCCTTCCGATCCTAACTCGTGTACAATTTTCAAGCACTGGAGACGATGCTTTGAAATTTTTTTACAGTCTTTGCAAGTTACTAAAGATTCATCTACCATCCCTGATAAACTTAGCTTACTGATTAATTCCATTTCAAGTTCAATCTACAACTACATTGCTGACGACGAACAATATGAAAAAGCTATTCTCGCCTTAGAAAGCCTATATATTAACCTGTGAATGTTATTTTTGCTCGTCATCTACTTTTGAAAAGATCCCAACAATCAGGTGAATGCTTAGGTACTTATTTGTCTGCACTTAATGTATTGAGTAAGGAGTGTGAATTCAAATCAGTTAGTGCTGAGCAGTATCGCTTAGAAGCTGTTAGAGACGCATTTATAACGGGGCTTGACTCGGTATTTATGAGACAACGCATACTTGAAAGTAAGGTAATAGAACTAGATGGCGTTTTTACCGTGGCCAGATCCCTGGACATTGCACATAAAAATTCACAGGTTTATGAATCTCATAGAGCATATATTCATTCAGTTCAAAAATTAGGAAGTGAAGACCCCAAACTTCGGATAATGAAGTATTAAGCAACTATCTAAATACAAGCAACGTATCATTACATCGTTGTAATTTTTGTGGAAATCCACTTCATCCACGTTATAAATGCCCAGCTAAGAACGTTAACTGTAAGAATTGTGGCAAATTAGGACACTTTGCAAACGTTTGCAGATCAAAAGAATTAAGTAAAAAGTAGCTGACACTCTTTCACATAGCTTCTCGTTGATTGATCAGTCGCAAACATTGCATCAAATTCATAAAGGATTGTGTCATCCAGGTGTTTCAAGAATGGCTCATTTCGTACGTTCCAAGAATCTTCCCTTTTCAATTGAAGAAATAAGGAAGGTAATTTCTTACTGCAAAACGTGTGCACATCTCAATCCAAGATATTTCACACCTCCTAAAACTCATTTAATCAAAGCGACTCAAGCATGGAAAAGATTATCAATGGATTTTAAAGGGCCTTTGCCATCTTGTTCTGGGAAAAGATATTTACTTGTCATAGTAGACGAATACTCACGCTATCCATTTGCCTTTGCAACAAAGGATATGTCTGCTGATTCAATTAAAGCATGCTTAACTCAGCTGTTTACTATCTTTGGTGGTTATCTTGCTTTTGTTCATTCTGATAGAGGAAGCCCCTTCATGTCAAAAGAATTGCAATCTTTTTTGTTCTCATGTGGTATATGTCAAAGTAGAACTTCAAGTTATCATCCTCAAGGGAACGGACAAGTGGAACGCTTCAACTCATTATATGGAAGGCCATAGAGTGCTACTTAAATCCTGAGAATCTGCCAATTTCAAAATGAGAAGATGCGGTTCCTTTAGCTTTACACAGCATACGTTCACTTCTTTTAACGGCCACAAACGAGACGCCCCATGAAAGGATGTTTAAGTTTCAACGCCGTACCCTCAATGGATACCAACTCCCTACATGGTTGATGTCTTCAAAACAAGCTATTCTGAAAAAAACGTTAAAGCGTCGAAATATGATTCTGGTGTTGAAGTTGTAGAATGTAGACTTGATTGAAGTTAATCCGCATTACGCAAAAGTTTAGAACTGTCTTGGTAATGAGCTTACTGTTCCAACTCGCCACCTAGCTCCTTCTGGAAACGAGATTGGAGAATGCAGTGAGATATTTGTTGGAACAAACTGAAGTTCAACAACCAGTTAAAGCTTTGGAAAACTTTGAAGTTTGTGAACCTGAAGATGTTCAAGTGCCTAATGAAGAAGTAGAAAACCTACCCAGACGATCACAAAGAATTCTCAAAACTCCCGATAGATTTAAATTTTAAAAGAAAGGAAAAATGTAATAAGTGTTTTCACAAGTTACAATTATCCTTGAGTATCATTGAATGTTTTGCATGCTTTCACAAACTTTGTAAAAACATCTTGAAGCACCACTAAATGTTTTTGTTATAGTTCACATTTTATATGTTATCTTTATAGCGAATTGTTACCTTTTTACGTGTTACTGTTCTTTCAATAAAGTCTATTTCCACTACTCCTTACGCCATAACAATAGGGAGGAGCTTAAAATTCCAAATTGGTACCACACAAATGTTTTATCGTGCAAATTTTTGCTAATTTCAAAAAACGTAAATTAACATGTCCGTATAACTACTTTATAAAAAATTTGAACCTGAAATCAACCCTCAACCAGAGTAATGAAGAAGAAACATTAACGTTTAGGTATAAACTTAGTGTAGTTTGCTATGCCGGTTCGCCGTACTGAGAAGAAGGCAGAGAAACAACCTACTCCGCAAAAGGAAGGATGTGATTCATAAGACGTTCATTTATTTAGAAAAAGCACGTATAAAAGTGATGGGATGTAAGCGTCTTTAGTCTCTCTCAAAGTCTTTTATTACTAGTTCTAGCATGGAACTTCAGTTTATCCATCCACTGCAACTTCTGTTTGTTGGTCGCTTGTTGGCACCAAGGCGTAACTTGGAGGTTGCACGCCAATCGCACGTTTATCAAAGTAGCAGCGCATCCTTGAATGCTGACGTTGTAGACGTCTTGAATAACATGCGAGATATTCTCAGAGAGGGAAGATAGTCCAGTGAGATAGTCCCTTTTCTTGGTAACGAGATCTTGGTTAAAAGTTTTGATGTAGTCACGTTTGCGATTCGAAGCATGCAGATGCTTGAATGCGGGCGTGGAGCGCGGCTTCGTGAGTACCGGCCTGCTCACTCCCACTCCCCTCTCGACCAATCGCACGTAGAATTCGTCGTCTTCTCGTCCCCAGCCCCAATACCGGTTTGACATGCCGTTCACTCGCTGGAACTGCTGATTCGTCAGTATCAGTATGCCGCCAATGAAGGTGGGGTAGTGGTAGAGTGGGTGCAGTTCTGGACTAGAAATGTGCACGACTTCGCGTTCACTAGAGGGACACGCGTAGGAAAGTTGCGCAAAGAGAGGCAGCAGGTCGACATCGTGGATGCAAAAGCAATCGAAGGGCCTTACGTGGGTCTTCTCCGACGCGAAGGCGACATTGATCAGCATGGCGCGGTTAAAGCGGTACTGATCCACTTGATTCAAGATGTATACGTCAAAGTCAAGATTTTGTGCGGAAAGAAACCTACTGATATGTGGAACAAACTGGAGCAGCTCTTCAAAGCGCTCCCTATAGGGAACAAAAATGGCGAGCGTTTTTTTCAAAGAGCTTTTGTTTGTATGCGAAAGTGAGGAAGCCTTATTAAGAATAGAAAAGCGTTTGTAAAGATAAACGTTTATCACAATGCAAAGCAGGAGAAAAGCGATTACTAAGTTGCGAATTAAGATAATGTGCATTCAAACTCAATTAAAAATCGATAAAGAAACTTCAGTCGTCATTCATAGCCAGTCTAGATGAAAAAAATACGTTCTTTATATTTTTAAATCAGAAATCTTATCTGCATATCACATGCATTGCGTTACTTTTATGAAACTTTTTAAAAAGTATAAGATTTTGGAGGAATTTCTTTGTTAAACAATTGTATTTTAAGCACAGATATCGACTTAAGAACAAACCACAAATTTGAACAAACATTTTCTTGAAAGAGTGCTCTCTTTGAGACTATTTTTATTACACTTTCAATGTATATTTCATTTAAGTTATCGTAACCTATCAGCAAAATTAGTAAAAAGGTAATTATTCTTTCTTTAAAAGCTTATAATTAAGCAATTACCTCATTGGCTGTTTAACACTCCTTCAGCGAAAGGGCTTATTAAATATGCATTTTAGTTTGATATTTTGTTTATATCTATTTAAACTATAAAACTATGACTTTATTCTCTTCATGTGATTGCAGAAGCGTGGTGTGGTCTTTTATCACACTAATTGTAAAAATTATGATTTAGAACATGAGAGCATGGATTAAACAAAATAGAACGTTGCCTCAATAAATGAAGATCATTTTATGCATAAATATAACAAATTTCGTTTTCTCTTAAAAAATAATTACAATCTAGCTTTTCATATGCTAGGCCCATAGAAAACATGGATATCAAATATTCTTGATAACAGGAATTTCGTTTCAGCATATAGAAGATACACGGATTCAGAAATGCAAGAGAAAATTTATAATCTCGATATCAACTACCAACGAGATTTAGGTTTTCTAATGCATACGGTGTTAGATTAGGATTCGGCTCTTCGATAAGGGGTAGGAGGCGTTGAGGCCCCTGCCTTGGAACTTCCTTTTAATTGTATACACGTTCTTATAGTCTAGTCCCCCTCCCTCCCCCTTAGATCCAGATTGCCCCCTCCGTGAATGAGGGGAAATTTTTACAAAATAAGTTTTTGATAAATATAAACACTGACAACGCATTGCCACAGCTAAATGCATCGCAAACTTGAAAAAGTCATTGAAGGGCGCGCAACCTAATAATAATATAAGGCTGGAAGAGTTTTAGCTGTTCTTTATTTCCATTTCCTATTTCACCATGGTATCATTTCGTTTTTGATGAGCTTAAAATTCAAAGAAATAGTATCGAATTTTCAAGAATATTTTAATAAAACTCCACCCCCTTCCCTTCAAAATCCTGCATCTGCCCATATAAACATATATCTTTTATTAAATTTTTAATGAATATAATAAAAAATTATATATTTGCCAAATAAATATAATCAATTTATCGATGAGATGGCTAATACTACTTTTTTTTAGCTAACTCATGAATTTCTGGTTGCGTTACTCATAACGCACATCTCATATCATATGCAACATTCATTATTCTATTTCGCGCCTCCTTCTCTATAAAGGTCTTTGGTTGAAGAATCATTTCTAAGATCAAGGAGTTCATCTTGAATAACATCGGGAGCTAATGTATTTTCAAAAGGATTTCTTACAAGCTTTCCTTCTTCTTCCTTGACTTATGGGAAGTACATTTTAGTTCATTTTCCAAAGATTTAAGTTGCTGTGTAATTTCAGTCGTGAGTGAATCATCAAACTGATAATTTTGAGTTTTATCAAGAACGATTTTCAAACATGAAAATATTTCCATTTTGAATATATTTTAACTTTATTATTTTGAACGTTTTTCTGCCAATGATGTAGCGTTGCAATAAATCTAAGAAGACTATCTACAAAATTAAACCTTTACCCTGCATCTTAAGATTTAATGAAAAGGCGAGAATTCAGAGAATATAATTTCTGTCTTCAGTATCATAGAAAGTCTAGAAGGAACAATGTACTTTTTTGAAATTAGGAGTTAATTCTAATACACGCTTCTGAAAGCCTGATTTTGATCCGATCATTACAGGTGCGTACAAACTCCACAATTTTTCTAGGAAATTCCATTAATTTCAAAAAAGAGGTCACTTTTTCCATTTATACTTGCAGCTGTCGCAGTAGTTTCCAGATGAGAACAAAGAAAGTATTCTTCCTTATTATAAGAAAAAAATGCGTTGCTAACAAAAGTACTAACTGTGAACAGGAACTCACATTCGTTGACTCATCCAATTGCAATGCGAATAAAACAGTTGGAGATCATTTGATTTCCTGAATAACTTTCTCTTTATATTTTGCGATAATTCAATAATTCTTCTCTTTATTGTCATTTGACAAAGTAATTTGTTTAATTTTTCGCTCACCTAGTTCTCCAAGAACAAGATTAACCATCTTCAAAGCACATGGTTTAATTAAGATTTCTTCAATTATGTGAGACTTTTTCTGCTTTGCTATTTCAAGAGAAACCTATTTTATTAAGGCTTCAATTACACGCAATGCTTGAAATCAAAAGAGGGAAACAGGACTCAAAAACGCATTCTCTATTTATAAAATGCGATTTTCATAATATGCATTGAATGGCAGAATGAAAGATAAAAAAAATTTTTAATTCAATGGTCTTTAGTTTATTAATGTTTTACCTCTCGAGCAAGTATCATCACACAAACGACGTCGACTAAAGTATATCCCTCAAGCGTTTATCGATACAGAGTGTCTACGCCGTGTACTGGTACTGAAATGGTAATATATGGTAAATTGAAGAAACAAAGATGTCAACGTTAATCTATACTATTTATGTATGTCGATTGAAAAAAGATGCATAAAGGTCTTTGTCAGTTGTTTTGGTAGTCTTTACATCATTACCACAAACTCAGAACAGACACCACGAAGATAGAACTATATAGCGTTACCGTTAAGAGATTTTACCACGATCACATATAAACAGCGTGAAAGCCTTTACACATTCATAAAAACGCCCATATTGTAATTGGAATCGATTAAATTCACGTAACTTATGGAAAAAACTTTCAATACTCAAAATAAAACTAAATTTTTTCCGTTTCTTATAAAAAAAAGAGTGTGTTAATTATGGACTAATTTTATATTAGTGAAATTAGATAAAGTATGACGCTATGTGAGAAAATATATAAGCATGCCCGCACACTGGGTTAAAAAGTTGAGATATTAATTTACTTTAGTTTTTGTCTTTTCTTAAGCATATGGAAGTAAAGAAGAGGAAAGCCAGGAATATATAAAAGAGCTATAAAAAATAAGATGAAATCATATTGAAGTTTGAGTCCAGAGTGAAAATTCAAAATATATTCTTTGGATAACGAAGAACATGTAATAAGATAGAATTCCCAAAAAACACAAGTAGGTAGAGAAAAATAAACGCGGAATATCTTAAGACGTAATGCAAAAGATAAGGTGGTGTAAGTTTAGAAGATATAAAAAGGTAATAGGAATGTTTGATAGCTTCAGTTTGTATGCAATGCATGAAGTACAAAAAGGAAAGAATAGAGAAATAACACACCTAACAATGAAACATCGAGAAAATAAGTGAATAACTACAGATAGAAATAGATACATTGGATCTCGCAAATTAAAAAAAGGCATGCAAAATCTCCAGTAAGGCAAACGTTTATATTAATTGCGAGAGTTTGAAAATTATCCAACACAATACTCTTTATATTTGATATACATGAGAAACTACTGATAAAGAAAGAATATCAATCCAGGCTAAAGTAGAGAGAACATTGAAAATAGATAAATAAGCAATCACAAATGAGTCTAAACATAAATGGAGAAATAAACTAATTAATTAAGATATATAGAAAAATGTTAAAAAAATATTTAAGTAATTAAATAAAAACCAACTCACCACTTCGGGCTTTGACTTAAAGAAAGGTCACTACATATGCTAACAAAAATTAAACTTTTTTTTCATTATTTAAAGTTTAAGTAGATAACATATTTTAAATTATGTTTAAGTTTATATCAATTATTTAATCCATTAAACCCAACCTTTAAACCCTAACCCAACACTCTATAAATTTGAAAATAAACATAAAATTTTGAAATTATTTTATTTGAATGTATAAAAAGGTAAAAAAATTCAAAAAATCATAAAATATGATATCCCATCAGGCAAACTTGACTGTTCCCATTTTGGAACAATGGGATTTGGCATGAAGTTTTTTCAAATGAAAGAAATTAGTAAATTCACTGATGCGAATGATAAACGGAAGAGCAATGAGTGTGCAAACGCTCTTTAGAAACTACACACTCCAATCTGGCGTCCTTTTTACACTCTACACCGTCCCTGACTTTCAGTTTTTGAAGATGATGTGATTCTGCTCTTATTTTCACTCTTTTACCAAGTGGTCCACTCCTTACTATTGATCTTGGGTTTTTGATCAAACTCAAAACAATTTATCTTGTGAACTCTAATTGATCCATGTTACCCTCTGTTGCTCGATAAACTTTCCACGAAGCAATTCTCATTATGGAAAAACAATATATTTATTATTAAGGTTCCATACCACTTTTTCCAAGTAAATTTTGGACGGTAACTTCCAACTGCCTGATTCAAAAGATCCACTCCTCCCATATGGCGATTATAGGAGTTGATCAAGTATGGTTGTTTCACATTTATCTTTTTTTATGCTCTTTGGACCATCTTAATGCATTGGAAAACGGTTCAATGTTTTCGAAATTTGTTTCTAAGTTGACATCTTTATTGTCTTTCCATTTCACAATCACCATCATGAAAAGCACAAAGCTCACCTCTTTTTGCTTTGCTCAAAATCTTATCAGGAAACTTAGGATTCATTCTGTTTTCCCTGATTGTTTCAGTGGCTCGTATGTTTTTACCTTTCAGATATTTCAACAAAGAGTAAGAATTGAAAAAATTGTCGAAGTAAAAACAATGCTTCGAAGGATCGATATCGCTTTTATCTATCAGCTCACAAAACACTCTCGTACCTAAACTACTTATCATTTTTTTCGTCTTATCAGCCCCACGGTTTAAATTGACTCTAATTGGAAAGCCGGATAATGTTTCCAGTACCCAGTTCTTGAACCCAAATCTAACTCAAAACGTTGTTCATATGAGCATTAAAGGGGTCAATTTTGGCGGTTTTATTTCCAGGCTTTATGCAAGAATTGTCTGTGAAGTGGAAATACTTTTTGATTGGTTCGAAACGATTTTTGTAAATATAATTTGAAATAAAAAGGCACTTCAAGATCCTGTTGTTTGGACCAATACATTTTTTGCCTAGGAACGTGATGGTAACGAGACATAATGATTATACCTAAAAAAAAAAGTCTAACTGTTAAAAAAAAATGTCCTCGCTCGTTATATCAAAATCTTGGTTGTTGTTTTGCAAAGAATATTTTTTGGATACTTCCAAAATCATGTTTGTCAAAGCATCATAATAAAAAAATCTGAAAATTTCAATCGGCTCTTTATTGATAAACTCTAGAAATTTATTTGAAAATTTGAAACTGAACTCAGAAGTATTTGCATCAAAGGGAGTATTGGAAGCTTGAGACCATTTAGGTTTTATTTTGGGATCAGCTTAGAAGTCGTCTCCCAAAAAATGAACTTCCATTCTTCTTGATATTTCTGAAGGAATGTGATTATTATTTAACAAATCGTGATCGTCAACTGCTTCATCAGTAATGGCTTTGTCAGCATCATTAGGAGGTAATAACACCAAATCCAACTCACCGTCAAACCCTTCAGAAAGGCGGCCTATTTTTTATCAACCGCATCATCAATGAATAAAGAAATTTCTTCTGTCTCCATTAAAAATCAAGAAATATCAATCAATTAATAACAACTAAAAATAAAAATGAGAACAGTAACAAAGAATAAGAAAATAGTAATGAAAATAACCAATGGGAACAGCTGTTGAAAAAATATGACTTGAAATGTACATAAATCATATTAGTATCATTTATAATAACATTGTTCCCATATGGGAACAAAGTGGGAATAATAAGCTCAAAAAACTGGTTGTTTGAAATTTCTTTTTTGATCATTTGATAAGTTTTCTGTTTTTTTAGAAAAAATTTTCAAGTTTGATATTTTTTCATAACTTTTTAATGAAAGAAATTTTAATAGTTGAAAAACACTTTATTAATTTTGGTTCATCTCAAAAATAAAGAAAAGTTGATTTTTTATTACATAAAAAAAATATTTCAAAATTTTTTGTGAAACTTCAATTGCGTTTTTCGAATTATAAGTATGTTAGTTTTAATTATATTTTTTAGGTTTCAAAAAAAAATCTTTAAACTTTATTAAAATTTGTTTTAAAAAAAAGTTCCCATTTGAGAAGAACGGGGGTAAATGGGTTAAGTAAATTTTATTAGATACTGATTTCGACTCCTATCACTCCAAAACTCTATTTTTAAATGCAAATATAGATTAAGTAGAAGAAAACATTTCTAATTAGTAATAACATTAGTGTTTTGAATGAAGAAAACAACTTTAATAAAATTTATAAGGTTTGTATGTAGATAAAATTCTTTTGAAAGATTTTCCCATTTAAAATTTTTTTTCAAAAGTGATAATTCAACAAAAGGATGAAAGAGAAATATTTGAACATTTTTTGCCTAGAGTAAATCAAAAGTTACCGTTTATTGCTTAGCTATAAATTATAAATACGTTTATTTCTAACTATAAAATTATAACATGAAAGATTTCGATAATTCGGCAAAAATATAATTAAAAAACAAAAATGTTTAAAACGATCATCATCCAGTATATTTTATTTTTTTTTTAGAAATTTTAAAAATTGAATAAGAAAATGCAGTTTACATTAAATCGTATAAATAGAAATATACGAAAGTATAAGTATTCAATCAAAAGTATAGTTGATAAGAATGTTATAAATATAGATATATTTCATTCTAAAAATAAAAAGGTTCTTCTAACAATTTGCAAAACATAAAACATGTTAGTTATGAAAAATTTTATATGGGAGTAAAATGTATAACTTAACCTCTTAAAATTATATTTGTAAAAATTTTAGACGTAAAGTATGATAAAATATAGAATTTATATGGAGAAAAGATATTCTGATGACATTTAACCTGCTAACAAATAATTAAAATTACTTTTAACACTTTAATTTTATCATGGATTTATAAGCAACTCCTATGGTTCTCCCTTTGCTAGATATATGACCCCCCCCCCTCCCAACCCCACGGTTAAAAATTTTGAGCAGTGTCCTTGCTTATATATTATTTAAATTGTATCTTTACTAATATAGATAGAAAGGATTCATTTCGATAAACGATATTAATAATAAACATTTGCAGTTCGTGGTTCAAATATCCTAATCCAGAATATGATAGACAAAAAATATGGAAATTTTTTTATACTTACATGACATTTTTCAGTTGGCTAACTAAGTAATCAAATCAGAATTAAAAAGGAAAGAAAAAGTTACTAAAGAAATTTCAAATAAGCAAATCAAGTTGGCAGGTTTTCATTAAAAAAGATGACATTTTTTTAATAGGAGTTGATTTTTTTGTAAAAAATGAATAAAAATTAATATTGTTCTATTTTAATTAGGGATGTACCGATAAATCGATATCGGTCGCAATTGGTAGTATCAGCTATTTTTCAAAAAATCAGTATTGGTATCGGTAGAATGAAAAACAGCCGATTTTTGGCAGATTATTTATAGTAAATAAATAAAAAGGTTTATTGGAATAAAATTTGCCTTTCATTTTTAAATATCAAAAAAAAAAATATATTTTTAGAAATCTTCAAACTTAAAAATTCTCATAACAAATATAAAAAATTGGACACTTTATTGTTGATTTTTGCTAACTAGTTTCGGAGTATAAACTCCTTTTTCAAAATCAAATATATAAATAATAAAATAATGAGAATGAGATGCAGGCCCGTAGACAGCGAGGGCAGGAGGAGGCTAAGCCCCCCCCCCCCAACCTAAAATATTTATAGATATCAATAAAGGGTTCAAAAAATGGTTTATTTTTAGATTATATATAAAAATTTGGTACTTATTAGTTATCTCCAAATTTTTTTCAGTAATTTACTAAAAAAAAATTTTTGAATGGCGGAGAGATAACCCATAAGTACCTAAAAAAATTTTGTGAAAATATTTAGCAACCCCCCCCCCCTCCCCCAAAATTTTTTCCAGCCCTCCCAATTGAAAAGTCCAAGCTACGGGCCTGATGAGATGAAAAGGTAATGAAGATTTTGGGAATAAACAATCTTTGTGTTAAGGAGGTGATGATGTTGAGGATAAGCAATCTTTGCGTTAAAGAGATACAAACTTAATAAACTTATCAAAATATTTTAATCGATTTATTTTAAATTATATTTAATAATTTAAGCCAAAAAAATTAAAAAAAAGTTTTTTTAATACAATTCACTGAATTGTATTAAATTTTCACATATATGTTTAATAATAAAGGCCCTGAAATATCTATTATTTTATCTATTATTTTCAACTTGTATAAACACATGAGGTGACTAGCCTACTATCAGACATATAACTAATTGTTAGAAGTAAGAATTATGGTGTAATATTTGTTGATTTCATCTACATATATAAAAATAGCAATTTTTAGATGCAATTATTTCGAGAGATTCAAAATGCTAGAATTTAGTCAGATTGAAAAGTATAATTTTAAGTATTTTTGACAAATAGGAAAATTACTTCAGTAAGATAAGATTTAGACATTTTTAGTGGAATGTAAGGTGGTTAATAATAAATTAATTGGATCAAGCCCACAAGATTTTTGTTTGTCTGAATTTCGGATAAAGGGAAATTGGATTAAAAGACATGAATTTATGTATTCAACTCAAATCTTAAAAGTATCTTTGGAGATCAATAATTACTAAGGCCTTTGTTAATGTTTTTAAATAGCTAATTAAATATTTCCAAATTTTTAAAAGTTTTGAATTTTTTATTTTTTATTTTACAACATTACTTGCCGGTGTTTATATTATGTCTCCTTTTTTTAAATAATGTTTTTTAAATATAAAATTATTTTTGAATTATTTTCCAGTCAGACTTAAACGAACACTTTATTTTCTATGTAAAATAAGCCAAAAAATCAAACCTCAATAATATGGATAGATCGGTTTTGTCAAAATATTGTGAGGTTTTGCGTGCCCACAGTTTTATCAAATCAACCACTTTGTGTCACCTCTAAGTAAAAGCGTGCCTATTATGAGCCAACGTATTACGCTAGTATTATGTATAGCGTCTTTTCTACATTACTTTATATGATAATGGATCACAAACCTTTAGGTTTTGTGCTTGGTAGAGAGAGGCTGGCTTCACTGAAACGACCTTTTCCTTTAAGATTCAATTAAAATAAACAAACGTATGCATTATTTTTCAATTATTTATATAAAATCTAACTTACATAACAAAACATTTTGTTATTTTTTTGAAACCCAAAAATTTTCATAATTTTTTTTCAATAGATATAGTATTTAATTTTTGTTATATAACTTTTTAAATTTATTAGAATAAATTTTTTCTTAAATATAAACTAAAATTCACGTTCCCATTGAAAATTTTTGCCGCCCCCCAGGAGTATTCGTGCCTACTCTACTGTTATGGTAGTAATTCCTTCCTGTTTGCAAAAAAAACATTAAAATGAATAAATTATTGTTTAAACATAATTTTGAATTCATCTTTTAACTAAAGCAATTTTTCATCATTTTAATATGTAATATAAAATAATATCAGATTTCGCTTCTAAGTAAGAAAATTCCCGGAAAGATCATCATTTTATTTTTTTGAAAGGAAATTAAATATATCTTGCAAAAAAAATTTCAAATGTATTTTAAAAATAATATAAATATTTTTAAATATGACTATAATAATCAATTAATAACAAATAAAAACTTATTAATGAAATCACAGACTTTCCTAATTTTATGTTTCGTATTTCAACCTGTAAACGGCAAATTTTATAATAAAGTGTGCATATTTTTATTCTAATTTAGCTGATATAAAAAGCAAAAAATCTTTTTTTATAAATCTTAGTTTTAAAAAATCTCTTTTAATAGTTTCAGGTTCTGCAAATAATATTTTCAAATGATTTAAATTTAAGTGACAATTCAGAAACAAATGGTGTAAATATTTTATAATGATAATACATATGTAGGAAACAAACAGTATTTTCTTAAGTATCAATGAATACTGAACTTCAATTTGAGATGAGTGTTTGGAGAGGTAGTGTATTGTCAACATATATTTTTTCATAACAAAAACTGACTCTGAACACAGTAAACTTATTAATTGGGAAAAAATTTTTCGAAAGTACTTTTTTGTCCCCAACCTTGAATACCGGTTCTAAGTCAACTATCATAGGCACAAATGTTATGAAAATTGTGTCTTTTATTGTAGATGGCGTTAAGTTTTCCAATGAAATTTATATCATTGTTGATTTATAAGTTTTTCAAGTCATATGACTCTAATAGTCAAAATTCAAATGATAATTTTTGCTGTGCAAAATTTTATTTCTTTTAGATATAGTTTCATGGAACTAAAACAAAGTTAGATACCCACCAGACGCCACAAGTTTCACTTTTATAAAGTTTCTTTGATTTGCATGAAAAAATAGTAATTGGTCCATTTCCTGGAACACTCGGGATTCGTTATCCACTTTCTTCTTTTAGGATAACAACATTTTGGGTTGGATACGTTCAAGTAATAAAAAAATCTATCACAAATCTATATGGTTCTTTGTGAACTACTGGGAAATCTAATACATTGGGAGAGAGAGAGAGAGAATCACAATAAGAAAAACACAATGTGAGAGATGCCTATGGTACAAAATTGACATGAACACACATGCGAGAAAGAGAGATGGTAGAAATCACAATAAGAAAAAGATAATGCGAGAATTACTTTTTAACTCTGAGAAAGAGAGAGATAGCCGATGAATAAGTAAATCCCTCGCACCTCCCCACTAAACTGTATTTGTCACTAGAAAAAATCCCTATTTAATGCCCCAGATCATAGTACAGTTTAAGTAGTAGCGGCATCTAAACTCCACTTAAACTAAACTGGCCTAAAGTTCTAGGAATTAACAGTCTTTAGTATTCTCCTTTTGGGATTTATCAAAGGTCTCTGCGGGCTGGATGAAAAGCCTTTGCCGGGCGAATTGGGTCCACGGGCGTAGGTTGCCCATGCATGTTCTTTAATCTATTTTTATATATCTAAACATAGAGGAATAAGTATTTTACCGTGAAAGAGTTGTTATATAAATATTAACTTTATATCGACAACAAATTGGAAAAAATAAATGATTACTAAAATTTTTTCGCTGATAGTTTAATTTTTGCATTTGTTATAAATTAGTAAATAAAAAATTGTCATGAAAAACGACGGAAATAAAAATTTTAAAAAGTTTCAACTAAAACTTTTTTAATGATGTAAAATTTATATAAAAAAATTTGATATAGCTCTTGATACAAAACACTTTTTTCAACTAGATGATGGTTTACTTCATCATGCTGCACACCACAGGGCTTTCATTTTAAGTCAATCTCCACCTCGATAAAAGTTTCTGCTGTACGGAAAGGATAAAGAAATCGAGCATATGTATTGCGAAATATTTTGAAAAAATTTTAAACACCTATGCTTCCGTTCAGAAGAAAATTTTCCAAGGTTTCGACTTCTCATTCAGTTATTTTCATTGTACTCACTAGCACAAATTGTAATTGAACATCCAAAATAAATTGAAATTATAACGTCAAAATGCGTGGCGGATTTATTGAATCGAAACTTGAATATAAATTCTACTTCAACGCCCTGGAAACTACGTAGGATAAACATGTCAAAGTTTCACTTCTTTGTAGATGCATAAAAATAAATGTTGCAAAATTAAACAAAAACGTAGTAATGATGTCGCCATCATCTTTATTTTAGTCTAAAAGAATAAACAAAACTCATCGATATCACAGTTGCTTGACCACTTATTCGTAGAAAGAAGCCTCCCACAAAGTGTGGATTGACTTTTGTGAGAATAAAAAAGGTCGTTTGATAGAGCAAGGGGCGTCAAAAAGAGGAGATTAACCTCGCTTTACGGACTAAGGAAAATTTTGTCCACATTGTTTTTCTAAGTAGTTTTTTGAAAAATGTCATTATAGAAACGATATTAAAAATTGAAATTTTGATGAAAAAATATAGGTGGCGTTAAAAAATCATTCAAAACAATGATAGCACATTATCTTGCTGTGGATTTGACAGACAAACTTTTCACATTTAAGACATTTTTTAGAAACTTTTTTACGTTTGATTGTACAAATTGAACACATTGATCTTTTTGATGTAGAAGTTGATGTTTGGCTCTCCAACTATGAAAAACCATAGAACGACGGCAAACTTTTTACATTAGAAGGTATTTCAGAAGTCAAAGATCTTATTCTCATAGACTCTTCAGCCATGAAAAGATAACTTTTTTAAAAAGAGTTTCCTTCCACTTTGTTTGGTGGACAAAAAATCATCAGGAGAATTGAATTTAGCAATTACCCAGGAATTTAGTGCGCTCATATTAAGGTAGTTGCAGAAAACTGCGTGTGTCCATCGCCTGTTTGGCTTATGTTCTATAATCTTTTAAGATCTTATTAGGAACATCAACGCCTCCTTTAAATTCATTATATGATAATAAACTTTGAGGCTTCGAGTGAATGTTACTTGTTCTTGCACTTCTTTGTTGTGATGATAAAATATATACTACTTTGAAGTTTCTCGTTGCATGCTTTCTTGGGAGATAGGCAGTCACCGAACAAATAATGGTATACATCGTTCTACTTTCACATTCGCATAATTTTAAGTCTTTCAGGTAGGGTGGTCTGAATAAGTGAGGAACGAATCTTCTATTGGCCATGACTGTCCCGCATAAGGATAGTTTTTTTGTGTAACACCAAGCTGCTAGCTCGTGACTGGTGAAAAACGATTAGTATAGATTCCAAACCCACTTGGAATATTACTATTTTCAATCAGTCGTTTGACACATTGAATGCTGAGAAGTATGAAGAGTTAAGCCCACATCTTCCTCTAAATGACACAATTTGTTCATAAGGCAGAATGTGTCGTCCAATAAAGCGAGAAAACTTTATAAAAATGATCATGTATTAATTTTATAGCACTGATTTTGTCATTAGGATCTCTTTCTTCTTATTTGTCGAAGCACAAAAAAGCATGTATAAGAGTGAACATTCTTCTTATACTTGCTCTTAGAAAAGGACTTCCTGATTTTGAAAATAATTCTGAAGTTTTGATTTTTTGGCCAGCATTTTGACCTATATACAGCAAAGAAACTAAGTAAGTCAAAAGATTATCCATTGTAAACTTTTCATAACATTAGATTTGAATACTTGGGATTATCAGATCAAAAACGCCATATGAACAATTTATGAATTAGAATAAGAATTGACTCTCACATGTACCAATGTTTTTATTGAAATTTCCCGGAATCCCCCTAAATACTATAAATTCTTTTTAAATCTTTTATCAAAGTTATTTTTGAAAGGTTATTTAACCTGTTTTATATGAATATTTTATAAAAATTTGATGTATTAATATCGATTTTTACCAGAAACCTCCGTAATTCCCTGGAATTTTATGGAATCTCCCGCAATCCCCCTAGAAGTAAAAATCTCTTTTCTGTAGGATTCCGTTGAAAAATCGATATGAAACCATCAAATTTGTATAAAACACCCAGATAAAGATATAGCAGAAAAACAATGATATTATACTATAAGTTGATTCCTCTGCTTATATTTCAAGTTCAAAGTACATATGAATGATCTGAAGGACAAAAAAATGTGAAATATTTGGATAGCTACCAATCCTACTCTCGCTGAATATCGCATATAAACCCTATTTATTTCAACTGTTTTTAAAGACAGGACTTAATCAAATTTTATATTCCTCTATATTTTCTATCAAGTTAGGTAATTACCATAATTTTAAACGCTAGTCGTATCTCACTTCGAAACGCATCATAAAGCTATGGGCCCTCTAATATATTATCGGGGACCACTGCCTATCCATGGACCACGAATTGAGAAACATTTAGTTAATGTGTGTTGTGGAATTAAAACCTCTAATTTTTTGAAACACTCTAATTAATATCTTGTTCAATGTTTAAGAAAATTTTAAATGCTTTCTTTAAATTCCTTATACCTGGCCGAATATTATCATTGCTTCCTAGACCCTTATATTTACAAAATTTTGAAAAAAAGTCTTTTTTGCTTTAGGCCAAAATTTTAGCTTTTCTTATTTTCCTATTGGAGATTTGTTATCCGATTGTAATATATAATTTATTTTATATCAAAGATTGATTTATATTTTGGAAATTTTTTAGGCCTACATTTTGAGTAAAAGCATAATATATACTTTGCAGTGCCAAGAATATCCTACCGATTTGTAAAGGTACCCTTGACTATTTTTTAAGTTGTCGGTATCGCATTCAAGGGAGGAAAAGTCTCCCTCCTTTTTTCCAAGGAGTAAAGGGATTTAAACCCACACCGCCTGGATAAAGACACTAAGCCACTATGACATTGCAGTGTTTTCATCGAGAAGACAAAATTGCATCGCAAGGTAGGTCTGGTGTTGGATCGATCTCTCAAGCCAAACTTACTTTGTTTAACCAATTGCTCAACTCCTTGAATACAAATAGGTTGTCATCGTTTATTTTTAATTTAACTTAATGTATTTCACGTGTATGTATCTTTTATTTTAAGAATCTCATTTACGATTAATTAAAAAAAAAAGCCAATAGGATAATCTGATTAAGATATGATATATTGAAAATATTTCGTATGAGCAGTGATTTCCACATAAATTTGTTATAAGCTTACAACATTGCCAAAATTTTATGTGTCTAAATTAAAAGATTATATAAAAGAGGAATAAATATTTTAAGATAACAATCAATATAAATGTTTTTTGGCTTTTATGTTTGAAAATTTTAAATGAAAATTAAGTTATCAAAGAAATAAAGAATATTCATTCATAGATAAAAAAAATTAATGATATAATACTATTGGTAATCATTTACTAAGCTTATTAATGTTAACTTTATGCTTGCAAACCGTTTCAAGGATTTGCAACAAGTTGCTCAAGCAATATAATTTTTTTTTATAAATAGGCCTGAATTTTGGAATAACTTCATTTAAACACAATTACCTAAAAATGAAACTCCTTTATAATTTTATGCAATGCCTTACCAGGATTTGCACAGACTATAATATGTTGTTTTCTGGTCAGATTCCTTCGTATAGAGAGCAGATTAATCTTTCAGAGTGCACAGCAGTCTAGTAACAGGCGTATAATAACGCCTTCAGACAGTCCAGCATTAAAGTATTGCTAACTTGGCGATAATAACCTGATATCAAAAAGTGTTTCCTTAAAGCCACCACAAATATTCTATGGTGTCCCTTCTAATATATGCTTAATCTGTATATTTTATTTTTTAGAAGCCCTTGCTTATGAATGAATTGGAGAATATTTCATTGAAAAACTGATTTCAAAATGAAGTTAATCGCTTCTGCAATACTTTTTCGACATTGCATTTTGTTGTCATATTTTCTTTGCTTCCGAATAATAAACACATATTATGACAATGAAGACTACGATACGATTATTCGATTCTTTCAAATACCAAAATTCATATATAATCATTCCTCTTCATCTGCAATTTTCATGAAAAATCTATACGAATTAAAGTACAGCCATTCATCAAATTATTCAAAGTCATTCAAATTTTGGCGTTTAAAAAATTTTGAGTTTGACATTTTTTTCAACAGTTTTCAAGTTCTTACCTCTTTTCCTGAAAAAGCTCCAAATAATAAGAATTTTTTCAATGTTAAAAATTTTCTTTATTTCCATGTGTCAACGCCCAAAACGGTTTCAGCCAATGTGATATATCTACGTATTTACAAGTACTCCTTTACCACTCATGATACTTATCGCTCTTTTCCAAGTTCGCCAAACACTGTAAATGTTACAATATTTCAAATTTTAAACCCTACTTCCAATTTTACATTGCGTCCTATTGACTCGAAAAGTATAGAAGTTTCTTATTCTGGATGGTTACTTTTTAACATAACTCTAGCTTATTTTGATTGGCTCTTTTATCCTACTTACAACTACGGACTTTTGGTACAAGTGTCCAGCGGTGTGCATGAAAACCTATATTCCGAGCAAGCAGAGTTTTGCATTGATTCTTGTATTGACGATGCCTACAAACCCTTCATTGTGCTCTATTTTTATGACTCAAAACAATTAAATAAATTTTTAGAGAGAAAGTCCAGGTCAATATTAAATATGAAAAGTACCTCTAATGAATACTTGGAGTCAGATAGACACTCTAAGAACATTCATTGGAAGAGCTTATCAAATTCGGGGTGTCAACTACGGCATCTCTACGTCAGCTTTTCAGACCTGGGCTGGAATCGATGGATATTAGCTCCTCACGGCTATGATGCGTACTTCTGCCTTGGCCATTGTCTACACTTTTTCCCTCAATTGAATCATAGTCACCATGCCATGCTTCAAATACAGGCATCTTGGACAGTGCAAGACATACCATTGGTAGAGTGTTCTCCTATTCAGTATGAATCGCTCTCTGTTTTGTACTACGATGACTATAGCAATGTCATACTTAGGAACTTTCCCAACATGATTGTCACATCCTGTGGCTGCATTTAATTTTTTAAGGTGATATTTATTTTTTTACTTCGCTTTTATTCCATCACATTTTAATTTATTTTTAATCAAATTTGTTTAAGGTTTCGTACCCTTATTTTTTTATCAATAATTGCAATAAATTTATTATTTTTAAGTCTTTTTTGCAAAACATGGATGCAGAAAATAGATAATTTGATTGACTAATCTTATTTTGAAGTTTTATACGTCGTTAAAGCTTATCTTTATGACCTTTTTATTATAAGTCCATATTTTTCAACAAAATTTTAATATCATTAGATACCTTATAATATAACTTAGTATTTAAATGTACATAATTTCAATAAACATGGGGACTTGGTAGCAAATGTCATAATATCAATTGTTAATAAAATTGTCGCCACAAATTTTATTAAAATTTTTTTTACAAATCGTCAATATTTCATTTATGGACATAGATTTTGTAATTAGGGTTTGAAAATGTCAATCAAATTTGCTGTTGACGTCTGAAAGTTGTCTCCAATAACTCATTTAAATATTTAAAAATATATACTTTTTTATACTAAATCGACTATTTTAATTTCATTTAAAGTCTGAAAATATCGTAAATTTCTATGATGCCTCAAAATTGCCTTTAAACTTTCATTCAAGGTGAAGATAAATATTTTTTATACTAAATCTAACATGCTGGTCAAATTTCTGAACTAATTAACCCTATTCTTAAGAGGGCATGAGTAAGGTTGGTTAGGTACTGGGTTTCGATAACTCAAGGTTTTGGGTTCGATCCCGCATCAAGCCTACTTTCTCATAGTTCGATACAACCGGCGCAATTGTGCCTTCTCGATGAAAACATCCCACGGTACCTTTACCTTACCTTTTACCTATTCGTGACCGGCTATTTTTATTTCTTCAGTGACGGAGTAGAGGAGGGGGGGGGGTTCTTTATTGAGTATTTTTACAAAATTGCCGCGTGAACCCATTTTATAATAATTGACTGTGAATCCGATCGTATCATTTATTTTTCATAAAATTCAATCCAACCTATCAATCAATGCGAAAAATAAAAATTTCAAAATATAATATAATTCCGCATTATTTAATAAATCAAATTTTGATGATTAATTCACCCGAAATATTTTACCTGACATTAAATTAGCTGTCACAGGTGACTTAACGCCAAGCTTCGTTATTTTAAAATAAACTTATCTATGCACAGCAAATCGAACATATCAATTTATATCCCAAAATATTTGTCACTCTAGATTTAAATTTCGGTTACTGTTTAACTTTAGTTAATTTGTGGTCAGATATTTTTTTTTTAATCATTTTGAACAACTTTCGTCCCATTTAGCAAATCAACATTTCTCTACTTCATGATGACGGTATTTTTGTCAATATATACACAGGTAATAAATACTTGTTAATTCGACATTACGTTAATTTTTATATAATTAAAATGACTTGGGATCATTTTCGATAATTCATTTAGTATATTTTATTTAAAATTTGGATAATATTTTTGGATACAATTTTCCAACCTAAACAGCACATTTTATTGATACTTTCAGAAATTTTACACCCTATTTATGAAAACTGAGTCGAGAAATGAAATGAGCATGGTCAATTTGGTATAAACAAATTTTATTTTATTTAAAATTTTAATGAAAGTTTTAAGCAATTTTATCTTCAATCAAAATTTTGATTGCCATTTGCTACAAAATTGTCTTGTTTATTGGAAAAATATCTATATATAAAGGTTATATGTTTCATTATATATATATGATTATAAAATTTCAAGAGTGTATCTAATGAAAACACTAAGTTATAGTTATAGACATTATAATATAAAATGTTTCTTGAAAAAAGTGTACATTTGATTTTGATTGGCAGTTTTTGACATGAGAATACTGTGAAAATGGTATCAAAAGATACAGCTAGCGATTTTAGGAAAAGTCTCATCGTTTCAAGGCATATAATTCAGCCAATTTCGTACAATAGAAATTTTAGTTGAGGGCTGGGTTCTAAAATTCCTTCCGTCACTGATAGGCTTAAGGTGTCAAAATGTCTGAAAGTGCAAACAAACCTGTGGTTGACACCTGAAAGCGGTTACCAATAACATTATTTCATTTTAAATAAAATATATTTTTTATACTAAATCCGTTATCCTGATTTAATTTCAGGACTCTTTTTCGCAAATAGCAGTGATTTGATGAAGAGAACTTTAATATTTCTCAATATCGCCTGATAATACCAGAAATTTTACTGATAAATTAGCCTAATGTTACCAAAAACATTCTTTTCAATAGGAAAGCTCTGAGATAGCGTAATTATTGTGTTAAATAAATATTAAAAAAAAGGTTCTTTAAAAGCGTAATTTTTGTGTTAAAAATCCAAAAAAAGGTTCTTTGAGCACAGAGAGCGGAAAATATTTTTCTGATGAAAGTAGAGCTATAAAGTTATATAAATTATACAAAAAATAACGTAAAGACTTGTTAAATATTTTTTCAGCCCAAATAATGGGGTCCTATTGAGGCACCTGGCTCTGAGCTGTTTCTTTAGATAGTATACGCGATTAATAAACTAATGGAACATTCAAAATTTATATTAAAATTTAACAAGAAATCTAGATATATTTTTAATTTTCTTTCATTTTTTGATTCATATCTTTTTGCAAAACTAATCGATCGGCTCAAAAATGGTTCTCTTCTTCTCCATTTTAATTCTAATCTACCGAGTCATTGTCTGCAACTTTACCACATATTCTCTTGTGTGCAATGATTGTTTTCAATGTCTAGTGATATCGATCACATATTGAAGAAATTCATCACTTCACCACATTTTTTCTTTTCGATCATTCTTCTGTGATGAAGGGCAGAACTCGCCAACGCATCCATTATTCAAGCCCAATATCTTCATGTTCAGCACACAGCTAAAATGATCATTCTTTAGATTAAGAGACAGACCCATAGCAATTTTAATCGGTGTAGAAAGAAACATTCAGAAAGTAGATGTGAATTATTTAACGAGATTACAATTGCTATGTATTTC
Source organism: Nectonema munidae (assembly GCA_030549495.1). Classification (NCBI taxonomy): domain Eukaryota; kingdom Metazoa; phylum Nematomorpha; class Nectonematoida; family Nectonematidae; genus Nectonema; species Nectonema munidae. The sequence goes on from JAUIRK010000705.1 coordinate 149,516, forward strand.
AAGCGTGTTTCATTCTGAATTATCATGGTAACATGATTTTATGGTATATATTTATGTAACAAAGCTGGTATTATATCCATAAATTCCAGCACCTTAATTGGGTTTTATTCTATCATATAATTAGCCATTTTTAAAATATAAAATTTTAAACACGCTTTGAATTTTTCTTAGGCCATTATTTTATTGAGGTAGGCATGAATTAGACACTCCCTTAGATAGGTAGATAGGTGAGATGTCAAAGGGCTTTCCGAGTGAAATAGATAAGCTTGCTTATCTTTGTAAAAGGGTGAAAGATTTAACAGCGATCTTAGGAACGTTGAGGGTGGGTAAGAGCTTTGTGTGAAGAATTGATTGGGTGAATGATATTGAGTTAATGTCTAAAAAATTAAAGATTGAGCATAGTTTCACATAAGATATGAATTGAGAGTAGGTTTAAATTTGTAGATTGTTTTATCTAGATTTATTAAGAGTTTTCTGTGAGATAAGAAGAAAGGATGGTAATGGACCTAGTGTTTTTATGCAGAGAAGGGAGAGAGAAATATGATTGAGAGGGTCAAAGTGGGACAAAAGCGAATTATGTGAGTTAGAGACTCAATGTTTTAAGACAGAATCTGCAGATAGGATTTTCGCTTAAATGTATACCGAAATAGTATTTTTAGAGGGGAGTGGCTTAATTGCCATCTTTTGATTGAAAGAGAATTTTCGCAACTCCAAGAATGTTATGTTTCACGAATGTCAGTGATAGAGGGAATAATCAGAGAGAAATAAGCTGTTCAAGGGCTTAGTTTGATTTCCTTATGGCTGAGTGGAAAAAGATATGAATATGGCAAAGGAAACAGCGAAATTATTAGTGGATTTGGATTCATCGGTAAAGATTCCAAGAGTTGTAGATTCGAGATGATAAGACAGTTGTTCGCGAGTTTTTGATTATTTAGTTGTAGTGAAAAGGGAAGGCGTTGAGAGGGATAGATTAAGCTACAATGGTTCATATCAGTGTCAACAGAGAAATGTGATAGAACAAATATTTCCGAAATAAGTGAGTGATATTAATTATGTTTGGTGATTTCGCGTTAGAGTAGGGAATAGAAGAAAAGAAGGGAGGGTTAAATTATTTATTGGTGAAAAGAAAACGATTTAGTAAAGTTTTTTTAAATTAAGATTTAGTTTTTTAAGGAAGGTTAGGGTGGTAGGATGTAATAGAAAGACCCCAAAGAAGAATATCATACTGTATAATTAGAAAAGTGATACGTTAATGAATGAACAGAGAGTGAGACATGGGTAGCCCTCACTTATAATATATGATGCGTTTGATGAGGGGTAAGATTTGAAAGAGCTTCGTATGGATTTATTTAAATTCCGAGGCCATTTTATATTAGATTGAAATGTAAGACCAAGGTATTTTACAGTTTTGGATTGAAGCAGACAAACAGTGAGAGAAAGGGGGAGAAGTAAATGCGTGGGGGGAGAAATTTCCAGTGAAGTGGACTAGAGTAGATTTGGAAGTGTTGAAAGTAATTTTGGATGTGCTTGCGAAGTTCCTTAATGACTTAAATAAGTGGATAATTCTTGTAGTTTTATTATTGAGTTTTGTTCTTGAAGGAAAATAGCAAATCGTGCGAGAAACATTTAGAGTAGTCTAAATATTACTAAGAGGATATGAGAGAGAGAGCCTCTTTGTTGTGTAGGGAGAGATAATGATTGAATGACAGTTATAGATTTGTGTTTAAAAATGAGTTTGCGATCATAAAGATAGTTATGAATAAAATTTTTCATGTATGAAGAGTATTTTTTACAATACATATTTAAAATAATAGCTGGATACAACTCAGAGTTAAAAGCGTTAAAATTGTCAAGAAAAAAGGTTAAAACGACGTTGCGATTTGTAAGGTCACAACTATCTATGAGATCATAGTATCAATCGATGTAAGTTGATTAGTTAGAGCGGTCCATTTCGGTATTTTTATGTGCCAGATAAGCGAACTGTGTTTTATTGGTGAGATTATTTATTTGTATATAAAATATAAAACGGTTTCTAAAGATTTCTTCTAGTATTTTGCCAAAGATAATGAGAATCGTAACTGGACTCTAGTTCGAAATTATAGATAAATCTTTGATAGGTATTGGAATAAGAATAAGCCGCCCAATTTTCCATATGGAGGGAAAGTAAGAGAAGGGTAGATGAGGAGAAAATTAGTGAGAAAAAGGTGTAATAATTTATATATGTGACGGAGGGGTGGAGGGAGGAGGATGATGAGGACGAAGCCGGAGAAGAGTTAGAATTTTGTCCAGCAATGGTACTCGTGATTTCAATTATGAAAATTTGAAATGGGACATTGTTTTAAACTCAGAGATGATAGAACTCGAGCAAGTACGAATTGAAGATTGAAGGGAAGTGTCAGAGAAACAGGAGGAAAGATTCTGGAAAGAAATGGTGGATATAAAGAGATTTCATTCAAGGGGCATTCTGAATGAATATATAGAAGTATTCAAATATTTATTTGAGTGGAACAATTTTGTGATTATTTTCCATGAATTCTTTAAATTTTGCGACGTAACTTTAATCTAGGAATTTATTTGGACTTTTAGGAAGTTGAAATACAGAAAAAGAGTTTTGAAATAAACATAGTCGATTTAGTATAAATTTTAAGGAAATTTTGTAGAGAATTTAATCCTAAATCAAATTTTTATTGAAGATTTTCAAACAAGTAGTGAATTTTATCAATAAAAATATTGATATAAAAGCGTTATGCTTTGGATATATTAAGCGTTTTTCTAAAAATGGAAATTTTCAAGAGTCTATCTAATATAGACGCTAAGTAATATACTATCTAAGGATAAAATCAAAATTTTACACATACATAGGGTTGTCAATGATTGTTTTAATATAATAAATAATTTTCAAAAGCTGAATTCATAAAAAAAAATTTCTTTTTAAACATAAAACCATATTATTATCATTCTAAAAACATCCAGACAGAAATTAAAATTTTGATTGATAATTCTATATGTTCATATACTATTGTTGTGAAAACTGAGTATAGAAATCAAATCAATTGTTGATTTAGTATAAAAAATATTTTATTTAAATATATGAATATTTTCCGAGATAATTTTTCACCACACATTAGTAATTTGATTAGCACTTTCACAGATTTTTTAACATTAATGGCTATATCTGAGTCGAGAAATGAAATCAGCATTGTCGAATTAGTATTAAAAATATTGTATGTGTATGTACATTTTTGGAGATTATTATCACTAAATCGGTGAGCTTTAAATCTTTTAAAAAACAAGATAAATTTCTTTGCAGCAAACAAAAAAGCCATTTAAGCATTAATGAAAGAGAAAGGGTTGTAAATCTATCATGAGATCATAGTAATCTTCTAGCCAATCAAGATCACATTTTTGCTTCTCCATAAAAATTGAATAAATATTACTGAGTAAAAAGGTAATTCAAATTTTCATTTAATTTTTCATAACATATTTGTTCGAAAATACATTGTTATTTGCCATAAAAATTAAAAGTAGATATCGTTTCAGCTTTAAATAAAAATATTGAAGCAAAAAATCAACAAACTTAATTCAAACAAGCAGGAACAAATATCAGACTAAAATTTGTAATATTGAATAAAATATTAGATCAATTTTTTTTATGATAATTAAATTTGTTACATTTTGTACTTCCCTATCATTTTAAATCTCTAAAAGAATTTTGATTGAATTTAACATTTTTTAATTCATATTAGTGCTCCACCAAATTTAAAACTATATATTTATTGGTTCATGAAGTTCGATTCATTCCTCCTTTAATAGTAACATTGTTACTGTAATTTATCTAAATATTGTATAATTTTGCATACATACCTTTCATTATTTTGATTATCTTCATCCAATGGACGCAATTTGGAAAGTATATATCTAATTTTGAAATGTGAAATTTGAATAGTTGATTCGAACACCAGACCATCAAGAATTAATATTAGTTTTTAAAAAAACTTACAATGTTTGGATTCGGCAAACCAGTGTTCAATTCCTGATTGTGACCTTTCTATCACCTGTCTAGTTATGGTTGAAATTTCTTCCCTTTGATACGATAAGGACAATAAAAAAATAATATTAGAAGCTAGATGTTTCCATTTTTTTTGAAATTATAAAATACGTGAATGAAAGGTTGAAATTCTCCTATTTCTCCGAGGATTATGTAGTTAAAGTTTCTAGTAAAATTGAAACAATCTCTGAAGATGAGAACATCCCTTAACTTTATTATAAGAGTTTTTACTAATTGCAAAGTTACCAATAGCTATTATCATGAGAAATTTTTCAAACTTTAATCTATCTCGTTTTCTTTTATGTACTAATGATGTCTCACTTTTTAATTAATTAATAAAATGCGGTAAAGTCACAGGTATTTGTGTTTCTACAAGTACAGCTCAATTAGAAATGTCTCGTCGCCAGCACAAAGGGGTGTTATATATGGAAAGGTTTTTTTGGGTAATTTTTGGGGCCAATTTTGGGGAAATTTTGGGGGAAGGGGTCTCTTTTTGTTCATAATATATTTTTTTTTTGGGGGGTGTGTGTGGGGAAGAAAGGGGGAGGGGGGTGGTGGTTGTGGGTGTGTGTGGGAGGGGGTGTGTGGGTGTGTGTGGGTTTATTATTTATTTTTATTTTTATTGATGTTTATGTTTTTTTTATTTATAAGTTTATTTTTAAAAAAAAATTTAATTAAATTTTCTCAAAAAAAAAAAAATAAAATTTTTTTCCCTTTTTTTTTTTTTTTTTTTTTATTTTATTGTAAAGATTTTTTTTTTTTTGGGGATTGGAATTTGTTATAAATAAAATAAAAATATTTTTTTTTTTTTTTTTGGGGGGGTCCCTTGGGTGTTTGGGGGTTGGGGGGGGGGGGGAAAAGATAAAGAAATTATATGTTTTTTTTTTTGTTGGGGTTGGTTGTTGGGGGGGGGGGTGTTTTTTTTAGTTTGTTTTTGCAATTTATTTTAAATATTTAGTATTCTGTTTACATTGGAGATATTTCATGTAAACTTGTCTTAACAAGTCTCACAATATTTTAATAACTTTAGTTTTTCTTATATTTTCATAATGCATCTAACAGTTCTATTTCATTCATATTATTGTGCAAATTAAGGTCATTATTTTTTATATTCATCGTAATAAATTAGTCAGCTCCATTGAATTTTTCATTAATTGGACTTTAACTTTGTCTATTTCATTAAATAATATTACCAATAATTTTGATAAAAATATTCTGGAAATGCACTCTGAGGGGCCTTAAAAATGCCCTACGCTACGCTTGATATATTTCTCCGTATGCCATAACCACATATAACCTTCTTGCCCATTTGTGTAACTTGACAGCCCTGTTAATATATATTTTTAATATATTTCTTTTTATTATAACATATTTTTGATTTTTATAACAGAGAAAATTTTTATTATATAATTAAATTAGGATTCGGTAGAACTTAAATGGTTTTTCTATTGTCATAAAATATATAGAAAGATAATAGTTTTTTCACAAGGAAAAAACAGAAAATTTTACACTTATTTAACAAAAAGCAAAATATAGTTTTTAAAAAAATTTTAAAATATTTAATTAGTTGTGATTTATCAACAATTTTAAATGTCGAAAAATTGTTCATTTTTTGTTAATTGAAATCTTTGTAATTTTATTAAATATTAATTTTTAAATTATAAATTAGATAATATATTTATTAATTAGAAGTATATCAATTTAATATGACAGATCTAAGTCCTTCAGATTACTTTAATGATGATGCAGGTACATTTTTATACTATATTTTTATTGCATTTCCTTGAATATTCTTTATATATTCATGTGCCTATTTTATCTATAATTGCCAAACGTTATTTATATTAACCTTTATTTAATTCTTATTTTACTTACTGTGAACACTCACGTTTAACCCTTTGAGGATTAGTGTGACTCCGGTGTTCCAAGAAATAATAATCGTCTGCTTACAACATACAAAATTCCATTGAAAAAAAGAAGATTATTAAATTCTGGTCCTCAAAGGGCTAATCGGCCTACTTTTTTACCAGAATTAAATGACTGAAAACTGAGGTGCGCGTTATTTTACTTTTATATTATAAAAGCGTCAACGAAAATAGGCAAAACGCATATAATTTTGTACTTTCTATTTATGTCAATGTTTATTAAGTTACTGTTCGAATTATTGACGCATACTAGGTATGTTCCTGAAAATAATAGCTTATAGTTAGGACGTGGATTAGCCACGCCATCGGAATAAATACAAGTGTTTACAATATTTGTTTAATTTAGGTACTTTAATAAAAGTCATAAAGTCGCTTAAAGCCCAATTGGAATTTTTTACTACTAACCTTAATAATTATACTACATATTGTTACACGACTAAAATAACAGAAAATTGTATTACTAAAATGGTGTCGTTAATTTAACCGTTGTATGTAATGAAATGTATTTAAAACAATCTAATCCTTAAAATATATTTACGAAAATGAGAATAAATAAAAAAATTTATCGTCCCAGAGACACACATATTAATTGTAAATTATCTATGCAGAAGGAAAAGTATTCATAAAAATACTTGAAAATAAGAATCTATATGCTTTGAGTCCTTTAATCATGTCTAAAGATCGCCCTCTACTTATATAACAAACAAAAAACCTATTTTTAATATTAATCAAACCTAGATTTTTTTCTTAAATTTGGGGAACTTATACATCGGTATATACGGTTGCTATTTTATTTGCTCAGTTTCAATTAATAATTAAAGTGTAAATTAATTATTTCTACAAAAATAATTCAAGAAGTTCAAAATAAACTTTATAAAAATGTAACCTATTAGATCTTATCAAATTAAACAATAATTAAGATACTTTTACTGTACTAAAAGTACGCCCGTATCTAAATACATGGTTGGGTTCAATTACCTTTCAAATACATTAACAATTATGTGCAATTACAACTACATTGATTTTTACAATTGTAATTAATTTGTAATTACTCTCAATTACATTCAGAATCTAAAACAAAAAATTAGAAGTTGATTGTGGGCGTACTAGCCTTGACTATTAGCTTTAACTTTTTTAATGCTAAAATTTATTTGCTTGAGAAAAAAATTCACCACATGCAAAAAGCAAACTCATTCGGAAAAGATTTTTGCAGAATATTGAAAGTAATATTTACGATAATGGCATTCAAGGTTACCTCACAATTTTGATTCATCATGATCAATTTTCCTTGCCTACTTTTGCTATTTCTAAATTTTTTGACTTTTGTATTAAGTAAAGTTTAATGTTTTAACCTTGAATGATATTCTTTTATTGATTTTTTACTCCATATTGTATTTTTTATCGGCAAACAACAATGCGCAGTTTGCATCCAATTTTCCAAAGAGATCGCTAAGGTAGCTCGAATGCAGTGATTTGAACGAGAGATGGCGAATCAAAGACTCAAAATCTCACTCACACTCTCAATATCGTAAATAATAATTAGATTAGATAGGAATGATGTTTCAATCTCTTATGTGTAGAAAAAAAATTGAAGGCCTTTGTTTCCAACGAGTGATGGCTTACGTTATTTTTTCGATAAGAAATATTGTATTTTCAAACTTCAGTTACGGTTACATGAGAAATTTTGTATCTTTGAACTTCAGTTTTTTTTTCATACCGTAAAAGCTTATCGGAATGAAAAATACGATATCTCAAAAACGCATCGAAATTTTGAAAAAAATCCAAAGGTAATACCGTAATCAAACATGATAAAAAAAGATGTTTGAAGTTTTTCACCTTGCAAATGAATGGCTCCAATATTCCCTAGTATGCGCATTTATAGCATATGTTACACGTGTTTGTGGTGAACAAATAAATCACAAAACCTTTTTGACTGGAATATGCTTCAACTTAATAAATCTATTTACAACTCACTCCTTTGATTAAATTAAACGTACCATAGATCGAAAGTTTACACAACTTCGATATTTATCGTACGTGTTTTTGAATCGTGACGTACCGCATACCACCACTGTTCCCAACTCCGATTTTCACTGTGCTTGCCTCACATACGCAGTTTTTTTCCGAGAAAAAACTACCAATTTTTATATTTTTCATATTTTTTTATTATTTGTGGTAATTGTTCTGAATTTTGCCCATATTTCTTGCTTTTAAAATACTATAATCAAATAAGTACCTTTTACTATTAAAAATGAAAAGAGCATCAACGTGTGTTCGAAGAGGCACATGATATTATTTTGATTGTTGTATAAGTATATAATATATATTGATTTCGTGTGTATATGGAGATCACCCGTTAACATGCAATTAATATTGCGAGTTAGTTATCTCATCCAATAAAATCCCTCTCACAGACAAAAATTGAATTGTACATCATTTATTTCATATATATAATATGGATTACTCAACATGCAACTAAAGATGCGAGTCGCTCCTATACGCCAAGATCAGTGGGGACTCATTCTCATCTGTCAATCTTGTTAATACCGCATTATGATTGGTGTGGAATATAAAAGTTTTTTTACGCCAATTTATCTAATGCACATGAATTAAAATATATTTGTGTCGATTATATTTATGTATCAGTTCAAAGTAAAAGTTTTTTTTTGCGTAGCGCACTTTCTGAAGGGTTATGGTTCGTTTTATCAGCGATATGCTCTAAAGCTCTTGAGAAAACACTGCCACTTCTTCAAGCCCCAAATTTAATATTCACAAGATTTTAAGTGTATACTGTCATGTTAACAATAAGAGAGAGGAACTATCTGGTGTAAATTGAAGAGTTATAGAATTCACCATTTGTTTTTCTGGTGGATAAGTGCGTTTTGAATGAAATACCTTTTTTATATATGAATTTTTCGCTAACAAGTTTCTTAGCAAGATAAAGAATGAGGTTGGCTTTCGTCTTCTATTTTACTTATTGATCGGCACCTTGGCTTAAAATCATAGTTTTTCTTCCAACATCCAACTATAAACAAGCATGCTTTTCCACAACAGTTGACTTTAACTTAACTAAGATTTGTCTTTACTGTAATATGCATGGTATAAAAATTCCACGCCGACGTCAAATACTGAAAACTTAATAAATTTAACTCTACTCTCCACTTCCGACTTTGCCGAGAGAAAAGACGCTCCTCCGGACGCTTACAAAATTTAAAATGATTTTTTTCATTATTTAATACTCAAAAAACAGGACTCTGATATCGACTCACAAATTTTATTAGATACCTTTAAAATCCCTCACTCCTGACTTCGACTCTCTACCCTGGAACTCTCACAGAATATTCGTTAGCTTTTTATGTGTACTGTTGTCTGTAGGGATTTGGATTCAGAGTTAAGGTGTCAATGATTTACCCAATTTTTGAGGAGTCTTATTCGACTAAAAAACCCTATGGGACTAAAAATTTACGAAACATTTTAGTATTCTTGGAATTTTTTTCTTAATTAAAACTTAGATGTTTGTTGATTATTTGTTTAACCCATTTAAGGCCAAGCAAAGCAGACGATATCTAAAAAAACGCAGACGATTTATATTCAAAGTCATTGAAAAAAGCAGACGAAGATAAAATTACTTATGTTCTAAAATAGGAACATTGGCCATAAATGGGTTAATAGCTTTTACAATATCGAATATGCTTTTTTAAATAATATCTAACGTGATCTAATTCTTCTAATCTTTTGCTATGAAATAATATAAATTAAATTGTATATAGAAACTCTTAGAAAAATGAAAAGTTTACTCTATTTACAAAAATTGTTGTAAATGAAATATTTTAAAGTGTCTTCTTTTGAAAAAGCGCGATCTTTAGACAAAAGCTTTTCACTTCAATTTATCTTTTCCCTGTCTCTTTCATGTGTTGATAAAAGGATATATATGATACTTCTCATTTTTATGTATTTATGATTTCCTTTTTCCATGTAGTTTCTTATACCGCATACAGCATCTTCAAGTTCGATATTTCTATATAAAGCAAATGCATCTTTCATTGTAAGCTTCAAAGATTGCGTTTATCAATTATTTTATTTATGTGCAAGTCAAAAATTTTTATCTATATTAATAATGATCTATCAATCAATTACAAAAATTTGGTTTGTGAATTCTTCTGTATATAAAAGCCCTTTATTTACTTCTGAAATTTGTGGACTACTTACAAAAAATGGACTATTAAAAAAAGTGACCCATTATTAAAAAATATGTATATTTATTCGTTATTAGGATTAAACTTTTTGGAATAGTTTTTTTGAATTTTAACTTTATCTTTGAATCTTCCAATACGCTTAGACTTTTATAATAAATACCTTAGTTTTCAATTATTTAGTAGAGAGAATGCATTTAATCACAGAAACCTTGTTTTGTCATTAATCAAGATTTTCTGTTGTGATTGGCAATACCATATTCTCATTTTTACCATGGCATATATTCACTAAGTCTTATGGATATTTGGCACAAAATCGTTAATGAAGGGAAATGAAGAATTACTTCAAATATTGAAAAAGAGAGAAATGAAAATATGAATAAAATTTTGAAGAAAAGGTTTAAAGCCCTATCTTTCAATATTTTCAAACATGTTTTAATATAAAAATTAAAAAATTGAAATGACGAATGCAAGTGTTTGAAAAGGTTAGAACTCCCAAAATTTTTATATTCAATTATGATAAACAGCAAAATAAGAAATGTACATTCAGCCTTCGTCAATTGACTCTGCTGTTCGCTCGATTGCAGGGCCGCGGAGTCGGAAACGCGAGGCGGTGCAGTCCGAGATTTTAAAGGGATAGAAGTTGTGGTCGCTATCTAATAAAATTTAGGAGTCCGAGTCGCTTTTTTAAAGTAAAGAAAAAAAAGTTTCATTTTTGAAAGAATATGGGGTGAACCTTCGTGCAGTTTTCTCCTCCATGCTCAGGTGTGTTACTATTACCTTGGGCTATGAAAAGTTGTTGATGAAAAAAACCCTGCTTGAAATTTCCTTATTTTTACATTAGAAATCTGCAGAGTGTGTCGTTCTGAAGCAACCCCTGAGCAGCCTCTTTCCTACCCGTGTTTATGCACTGGAAGCATTAAGTATATTCACCAAGACTGGTACTTCACATTTTCTATTTATTTTTAATTCATCGAATAATTGAATTTACGCCTTTTTCAGCCTACTACAATGGCTCAAGTATAGAAAGAAGGAACGCTGTGAACTGTGCAATCATCCGTTTAAATTCATTCCCAGTATGTTTTCTCTTCTACGCTTATTGGCATTCGCCAAAAACGCAAAAAGATGTCTTTGCTTCTCAATTTTCACGCTCTTTTCAATGAATGCTTCTAAACTCTGCCTTTCCGCTTAATTGATTTTAGGGAATGGAGAACTTTTCAATCTTTGTTGTTGATCACTTATACAATAAGCAGTGATCCACCAACTTTCTTTCAAGAAAAGGAATTCATTGAGAAGATATCTAAAAAATTTTTTTTACTTTATTGACCCAAAAACTTTCATTAAAGGGGAAAAAGTCTAAATCAATTCATATAATTGCTATTTATTGGCTTTTATGTGTTTCAAGATTTTTTATACTTTTTATGACCGCATATCATCGTAAAGAATGATGGGAATAACAGAGCAAAGATAAATATGGTTGTTCGTGCGTAGAAATATGCCTCTGTGTTTGTTAATGTAACTATGGAAAATCGTTATATTTAAGAGATGTGTTTTCTCAACCTTTTTTAACAAAGGGTCAAATTAAGAACCAACATTGCTCTATAGGGCATAAAATCGGCTTTTATAAAATGCGTTTTTTAATCAACTCTGAAATGTTTGTCTAGTTACTTACACTCAATCAATTTCTTCATATATGCAATAAAATAAATAAATCATATTTGTAAATAATAAATCAATTGATTTGATATTGTTAGCCTATTTTTTCCTTTAACTTTTATATATTTGGGGAGGGTGGATAGAATATTTATGGGTATGCTTTACTTTTTTAAATTTAAGTTTATTCTCCTGATATGCCGCGACGCTTACCTGTGAGGACATTGCTTTTGGGTTTTCTGGAAAATATTTTGAAAGCTGTTAAAACATTCTTTCATTATTCCATTGTTGCATGCGTTTGGATATTCTTTCTTCCCTTAAATGCAGGTATTGCAAATGTGCCTTTACCCTCAATATTGAGCTCGTGTTTAATGAAATTTATTTTAGTTTTTATTTACAATTTTTTATTTGACTTCTCAGCTTCAACATTTTCCAAAATGAAGTCATGGTAAGTTAAAAACCCTTTTTTCCCTAAAATCCTTTTCTTTTCCTATATTTTTTTCTAGGAGTACTTTCTATCCTGAATATTTTAAAGGTTTCTGGATAATCTTTATGTGCACTACTATTCTGATATGCTTTCTTTGGCTGAGTGAACATTTAATCGTGAATTCTGGAGAAGTTTTAAGTGACCTAGATGGTGCAAATAATTCAAATTCTTCAAATGTAAAATTGCTTATTTTTCCGCGATAAATACTTCTAACCCATTAATGACATCCTAACTTAAAAGTTATGTTTTTTTTACTATAAAATTTCTTAACACAAAAACGTTTTTTCATATATTTTTTAATCTAAAGACCTTAATGACAGTTTTGTTAAATAAACCTGTTGATTTATTGGGGCACATATCTTCAAAATAGAAATAATGAGCTCCAGTATGAAAACCAGTTACAAAATAATTACTATTTTACCAGTACCAAAACTATGGCACGATAAGGCAGACATTAAGCCTCGATGCAATCTTTATAACTAAATTAGAGTGTAATAAGGAGAACCTAAAACTCAGAATTAAAAAAAAAATATTTTTGGAGTTCTTTGAATCAACAAAATAAAATATAACTTTTAAGTTATATTGTCATAAAAGACTACATAATCAAGGTCAATTATGTAATTTCCGAAAAAATCTCTGTGTTCACTTTTATCTGGCCAATCGACAATAAAACTCGTTACAACAAGATCCTAATATACCATTTTTAAGTGCAGGCTTCATTACCGTATAAATTTACGCAGTAACTATGTTACCTTGATTGCACATAATCAATGTAAACAATAATGTAATGGAGTTTTTCTAGAAGAAAAGTTTATCGTTTGTTTATCATTTGTTCTTTGTACAGAATATTGTTTAAATTTTTATTTTGAAGTTCCAAATGCGACAGTAATATTGATGTGATACAAAACGTAAAGTATCTTTCAAGGCCAAAATTACTGCACTGCCTTTTGATCCGTATTCGATTACGACTACCTCGATCTTTTTCAATTTTCTTTATTTCTTTTTACTTTTCTGAAACATTCACTGAATTTCTGAATCTAAATTTTCTTTTTAATTTCTTTTTTCGTAAGTATACCAATTTTTTGCTCGTCTATATGTATGTGTGTGTATTTATGTAAAAGAGAATAGAATGATGTGTGTGTGTGTGTGTGTGTGTGTGTGTGTGTGTGTGTGTGTGTGTGTGTGTGTGTGTGTGTGTGTGTGTGTGTGTGTGTGTGTGTGTGTGTGTGTGTGTGTGTGTGTGTGTGTGTGTGTGTGTGTGTGTGTGTGTGTGTGTGTGTGTGTGTGTGTGTGTGTGTGTGTGTGTGTGTGTGTGTGTGTGTGTGTGTGTGTGTGTGTGTGTGTGTGTGTGTGTGTGTGTGTGTGTGTGTGTGTGTGTGTGTGTGTGTGTGTGTGTGTGTGTGTGTGTGTGTGTGTGTGTGTGTGTGTGTGTGTGTGTGTGTGTGTGTGTGTGTGTGTGTGTGTGTGTGTGTGTGTGTGTGTGTGTGTGTGTGTGTGTGTGTGTGTGTGTGTGTGTGTGTGTGTGTGTGTGTGTGTGTGTGTGTGTGTGTGTGTGTGTGTGTGTGTGTGTGTGTGTGTGTGTGTGTGTGTGTGTGTGTGTGTGTGTGTGTGTGTGTGTGTGTGTGTGTGTGTGTGTGTGTGTGTGTGTGTGTGTGTGTGTGTGTGTGTGTGTGTGTGTGTGTGTGTGTGTGTGTGTGTGTGTGTGTGTGTGTGTGTGTGTGTGTGTGTGTGTGTGTGTGTGTGTGTGTGTGTGTGTGTGTGTGTGTGTGTGTGTGTGTGTGTGTGTGTGTGTGTGTGTGTGTGTGTGTGTGTGTGTGTGTGTGTGTGTGTGTGTGTGTGTGTGTGTGTGTGTGTGTGTGTGTGTGTGTGTGTGTGTGTGTGTGTGTGTGTGTGTGTGTGTGTGTGTGTGTGTGTGTGTGTGTGTGTGTGTGTGTGTGTGTGTGTGTGTGTGTGTGTGTGTGTGTGTGTGTGTGTGTGTGTGTGTGTGTGTGTGTGTGTGTGTGTGTGTGTGTGTGTGTGTGTGTGTGTGTGTGTGTGTGTGTGTGTGTGTGTGTGTGTGTGTGTGTGTGTGTGTGTGTGTGTGTGTGTGTGTGTGTGTGTGTGTGTGTGTGTGTGTGTGTGTGTGTGTGTGTGTGTGTGTGTGTGTGTGTGTGTGTGTGTGTGTGTGTGTGTGTGTGTGTGTGTGTGTGTGTGTGTGTGTGTGTGTGTGTGTGTGTGTGTGTGTGTGTGTGTGTGTGTGTGTGTGTGTGTGTGTGTGTGTGTGTGTGTGTGTGTGTGTGTGTGTGTGTGTGTGTGTGTATGTCCGTGTGTTATGTCCGTGTGTTATGTCCGTGTGTAGTAAGGTTATAACGAGAGTTTTTATACTAATAAATGTTTCAGAATATGAATGTGAATGAAGCCATATCATTTTTGACTGATAGTGAATTTTCTTCTGCTCAAATTTACATTTGTCCTCCAGAAAATTCATACATAAGCGATGTTGACAGTGGTGATGAAGATTATGAACTTTCAATCGACAACCTTTCGGGAAAACAATTGAATGCTAGTGCAAGTTTGGTTTTAAATAATATCGATGGTTCGAAGGAGTTATGCGGCGATGAAGATGATACTATGATAGATAAAAGAACTCCAGACTCAAGAAAATGGAAAAAAAATTGACATAAAAAGTATATTGTGTAATAACGATTCCCGCATTCAAGCCTCTCTAGATGATATAAACTCATTTTCCCCAGTAAAATATTTTGAGCTTTTTTTTGATGATGAAATTATGGAATTTATTCTACAACAGACAATCTTGTATGCTAAAAGGGATAAGGGGGATTTAAATTTTAGTATGGATAAATCTGAGTTGAAGCTTTTTTTAAGTGTTCTTATGATAAGTGGTTACAGCCCAGTTTGCAGAACTAGAATGTTTTGGGAGCAAAAAGACGATATACATAACATAGCGATAGCTAAAGCATTTAGTCGTAATCGCTTTGAGAAAATTCTTAGCTATATTCATTTAGCTGATAACCAGTGCCTAGAATGCGGTAATAAGTTGGCAAAAATAAAGCCTTTTTATGACAAAATAAACCTTCGTTTTTTACGTTATATGCCTGAATCGAAAAATATTAGTATTGATGAATCCATGATTGAATATTACGGCAAGCATCCTTCTAAACAATTTATGAAAGGAAAGCCTATTAGATTCGGGTATAAGACGTGGACAATGTGCACTTCAGATGGCTACATTATTTCTATTTCACCATATGCGGGTAAATCTGAAGTATATAACAAAGAATTAGGAATAGGAGGTAGTGTGGTAATGAAATTCGCTAATCTTTTACCACAAAGTAATTACCACCTGATAATGGATAATTACTTCTGCTCCTTGCATTTGTTCGAACTTCTAAGAAAGAAGGGATTTCACGCCACAGGTGTAATAAGAAGTGATAGGTTGCAGAAATGTCCAATTCTTAATAAAAAATGCTTACTTAAAAAAAAAAGAGGTAATTTTGATTATCGCTATGACGCAAGTTCTAAAATAATTGTTATAACCTGGAGGGATAATAACGTAGTGAATCTTGCATCCACCTGCCTAGGAGTAAAGCCAATAAAAAAAATTAAAAGATGGTGCTCTTCAACAAAAAAAATTATATACATACAACAACCAAATGGTATAGCAGAATATAACAAATTGATGGGTGGAGTGGACAGATCAAATCAAAATGTTACACAATACCAAATGAGCATACGTTTAAAGAAGTGGTGGTGGCCTTTCTTCCGATTTTTATTTCACGCATCGCTACAAAATTCTTGGTTTTTGTACAAAAAAAGTTGTCTGTATAAAGATAAACCTCTGGATCAACTTGGGTTCATACGTGAAATTGTTAACACATATCTTCTGCAAAATTCTGCAAACAAAATTCAAATTCCTTTTTTTACAAATAAAGTTAGCAATGACATTAGACTTGATCAAAAAGACCATGACTTTGGCAATCTTCCTACTCAAAAAATATGTGTGTTTTGTAAAAAAGGTACTAAAAAAAGATGCACCAAGTGTAACGTGGCTCTACATATGCATTGCTTCACAGCTTTTCATTCAAAATAAAGTTTTTTAATAAATTTGTTGAATCTTTTTTCATCTTGTTTCTTGCTACAATAAAAAAATAGACACTCTTCTTTTTTTCAAACTGACAATACTCCATCTTTAGTTTTAAGGTTCGGAGGTTGGTATTTGCTCTCTTCATTATTTCCAATCTCAGCTTTCAGTTTCACTGAGTCCACTTTTTCAGGTTCATAAACATGTGTATATTTTACTTTTTTAAGTTTCCCCTTGAGTTTTTTTTCAATTTACTTTTATATATTATATATGGAGCACATCATCAATAAAATGATATGCTCCCTTTAACGACAATATAACTTTTTGGTTATGATTTATTTTTTTGCTCTAAAAAATTATATATACGTTCTAGAATGTTATGAATAGTGTAATTGAGTTCTGTTTACATAAAACTATCATAAATTAGCTCAAAACTCATATGCTAGAGGTTGGTCATTAATGGG